>NC_051171.1:131880626-132168126 GCF_013339725.1 Rhipicephalus microplus
CCGATTTCAATAAGCATTACGCGACAGGCGCTCGAGCCCCATCGTTCCCTGCCAAGGACAGCGGCAGGGCCGGCCATTTTAATCCGTCCACCCTTTCGAGCGCCCCTCGGCGTCTCCGGACGTCATGCGCGGCTGTGTGCTAGCTGCAACACGCTGCGTAACATTGCGCAGGCAAAATGTGGCCCTGCTGCTAACCGCAGCCGTCACAATAGATGGCACGCATTCCCCGGGTGCGGAGATGCAGAAATGCAATTTCTCTTTCTTTCTTTCTTTCTTTCTTTCTTTCTTTCTTTCTTTCTTTCTTTCTTTCTTTCTTTCTTTCTTTCTTTCTTTCTTTCTTTCTTTCTTTCTTTCTTTCTTTCTTTCTTGCCCCGCCGCGGTGGTCTAGTGGCTAAGGTACTCGGCTGCTGACCCGCAGGGCGCGGGTTCGAATCCCGGCTGCGGCGGCTGCATTTCCGATGGAGGCGGAAATGTTGTAGGCCCGTGTGCTCAGATTTGGGTGCACGTTAAAGAACCCCAGGTGGTCTAAATTTCCGGAGCCCTCCACTACGGCGTCTCTCATAATCATAGAGTGGTTTTGGGACGTTAAACCCCACATATCAATCAATCTTTCTTTCTTTCTTTCTTTCTTTCTTTCTTTCTTTCTTTCTTTCTTTCTTTCTTTCTTTCTTTCTTTCTTTCTTTCTTTCTTTCTTTCTTTCTTTCTTTCACGCTATCCTTGATTTGATTTGATTGATTTGTGGCGTTCAACGTCCCAAAACCACCATATGATTATGAGAGACGCCGTAGTGGAGGGCTCCGGAAATTTTGACCACCTGGAGTTCTTTAACGTGCACCCAAATCTGAGCACACGGGCCTACGACATTCACGCTATACTTTTATGCCGGTGATGCGAAAAGGAAGTGCCGATGCTGTGTAGCTCGTTTTGCAATTATTAGCTTGAAAACGGCCGACACGTCTGCCCCAATTAAGAGTCTTCCGGCGTACCCTTCAAACTCGATCCTTAGTGAGAGATAAGCGCCTCCGAAATTCGCGAGGCCAAGCGGGCGGATCGCGGAAGATCGTTAACGAGTGAGGGATTCCCCGCGAAAAGGCCGCGCAGAACCGTGTGATCCGTAGCCGCGCCGCAGACTGCAAGGTGATGTCGGCGGCGGCGCAATTAAAAGGAGCCATACTTCACCGACGACGTAGCAGTTCCGTGCCGCTCGAGAGAGTGGGACTTTACATTTATGCTTCATTACATGTAGGATGTATAGAAGTAAACGGACGCAAGCAGACAGGCAAGCTGGTTGCAAGGCCATCTCAGCTCCCCCTTCTTCTTCGAGGGAGTGTTTCAGACGGACCCCTTCGGCGTGGCTGCGATTCCTTTGTTGCCGGCTCCTTGCGTAGTGGCGTGAACCTTTTGCAAGTGTACACGAACTCGCAATACGCATACCGCGCGCATCGCAGTCGTTAGATTCCACGTGCCCGGTGGCACGGCTAGACGCTGCCGTCGGCGTGTCGTGTTTGCGCGATTACAAGCCGCCCACCCTGTGGGCGGGCACCAAGGCATACGCGCGAAAAATGTGAAGTGGGAGTCGATTGGTATTTAAGTGGCGGGGCATGGCACGAGCGTGCGTTTCGAAACAAAGCACAGAAGTCGCCATGTATGAGCACTTTTGACACGTGCGCTTGCACTTAATGTGTATCCATTTTTTTTTTCTTTATTGAAGCGCGGTTATTGCGGTTGCATTCGGGAGCTGCCAAAGTAGTGTCTTGGGAAATGCTTCTATTGGTGCGGACGCCATTCGGGGCCCCAGTACAACGCGTGTCCTTACGACACGACGAAACATCGTGGCAAGGTTACGCGGTGGTGTTTCTTTCTCCGCAAAGCGAGTGCGTTATCAAAACTGACACGAATTGCTCACTAGTTGCAATCGTGGGGCAAGCTTTCTGACCCTCGCTTGGAAAAGAAGTTAGCTCGAGCAACACGTGTGTCGTATTGAGGACACAAAAAGAAAGAAAGAAAGAAAGAAAGAAAGAAGGAAAGCAAGAAAGAAAGGAAGGACAGAAACGAAAAAAAAAAAGACAAATTTCGTAAACCCAAGGTGTCTTAAAATAGCGCGTCAGCGTTTAGCACGAATAGCTTCGTAATGGATCTTTAATCGATGGTAGTTGCACGAGTGTGAGTAGTTTTCAGGCGCGTGAAATCCGAGAAAACACAAATGCTTCCTTCTCGACACGCTTCGAGAAGGCCAACAAGAGTGCGTCAAAGGCAGCGAGATTGGGATAGCGTGTATATACATGCAGAGTCATCATATGACGTTGGTGAGCACATCGAGATAGGCAGATTATAGGCTTCTGAAGCTTAGAAGACTTGCACTGACTAGGCTGAATGAAGTTGGGTGGGCGCAGAAAAGTAATTTATCGGCTTGCATGTTTGAAAAGATCGACAATTCTCAAATAGCCGGGGAGAAGAAAATGAGCGCCATGTAATGAAGGAGGTCGAGACCATGAACGCAACTTGTGCCAACAAGAAGAGAGCGTCGTCGTGAGGCTTTCCCTTAGCATCGCGCCAGCGTTGCCGACACCGGCCGCTCAAGGATACGAAGAACGTGAGGTGTTACAACGAAGAATACACGCCCGCGCGTCTGCACGTCTAAATGTATTACACAACGAGCTTTGCCAAGCTCCCGCTCACGAGTGTGACCTTGATTACGTGCTTTTATAGCGATAAAGACATTTACGGGCATTAAGACAAGAGCACTAAGATGATTTCGCACCTTGTACACACCTTTTCAGTCATGTGCGATCTGAAGTGTACGTGTATGTTCTTCTCGTCAACACTTGTTCGCAGGCTGATTAGGCAATCGGCCCAGTAATGCAGCGCCCTCGGCTATACCTCAACTTATCGTTCCTCTGGAGAAACTGCACTGCCCATCTCGGACCCGTCCACTGCACATGATATGACTTACCCCAGTACATTGCGCGCCTCGCAGGGCCATGGCATCCTCCATCAGAGTGCCTTCAAGGCACTCTGATGGAGGATACCATGTTGATAATACACTAAGACAGGATGACTGTGACTTAGTGTAATAAATGCTTCTGTCTCACTTTATCTCAGCAGGGCTTGAGAATTTTATACGCCGATGGGTCGTGGTTGACGGGTCGTGGTTGATGTCCATGCATTCTGTCACACTTGCGGCTTATGGCACGAATGAGTACACAATGTATACTTCCTCGCAAGCTACCCTTGTAGCTTTCCGCTCCACGACCATTTCCTATATATTTTTTGAGAAATACTCATTCATTCATTCATTCACATGAAAGTAAGAGTCAAGGGTCTGTTTAATTGTCGTCGCAGCTTCTCCGCGAGTTGATCCGCGAGTACTAGCTCAGAAAAACAGAACAGTGTACCTGTGGACTTGTAACTGTGACTTGAAACTGTGACTTATAACTTTGGCTTGTAACGTTAACTTGTAATTTGTGTATAGAAAAAGTGTTTACAGTTTCAAAGTACTTAATACTCTACTATGTGAGAGCAGAAAGCCGTCCTAGTTACCTGAAAAGAACCCCGTCGGCGGTGTGTAGAAAAAGTGTTTCAGACAATTTAGAGTAGTTGGTACATAAGGCCGTCCCGTGGGCCTCACACTCAATAAGGCCGTGTCGACCAAATTTAGACCATGAACGAGTGCACGGTGTAGACAATTGCCAACAGGTACGGGAGTGGCGCACTTGAACGTCAACGCAGGCAATGCGACTGCGACTTTAAACTATGACTTGTAGCTGTGTAAACAATGGAACTGGGGTGCTGTGCAAAACAAAAGTACCTGTGGACTTTACCAGGTACACTGCGTTATTAGTTTATTTTAACAGGACAGATTGTTGGCCTAGTTGGTGCTTGCTTAATGACATACTTTGGCCGCAAATATCACAAACATCACAAACTCTTTTGCTCTGTGTTTGTGATATTTGTGGCTACAGTATGATATTCATTTATTTGTTCCTTGTTAGCGTTAGCGCTGTTTGTTTTCAAATGTTTTTATAATGTACGCGATCCACCTGAACCCCAACATCTTTTATCTCTCTTCAACTCTTTTATTTCATATCTACCCACAAGCAGAGTCGATAAGATAACAAGGTTAGTCTAACCTCCATGCGTTTCTCTACCACTCCTATTCACCCATACTCCTTTGTTTTTTTTCGCAGGCTCACCGAACATATACAGAGCTTGAGAAAAACTGGATCAAGAGTGATCGGATCACTGCCTTTCAGTGTACACTCTGTAAAGACCATACACGTCCAGTACAATGAATACTGTAGTGTATTATTACGCGCTACTCCCGCGACGTTCAGCTTCTATACGGCCGGTCGATACAGACACAGCGCCATCGTAACGACCGCGCAAGGTCGCACGAGGGCGTATACTCGCACGGGCTACAAACAATAAGCGAACCGCATCTGCTGCTTCCTTCCTTCTTCGAGCCTCGCACTGAAAAGGAGCCCACAGCAACACCCAACGCTGGCGTTGGTGGTCGAGCCACGCTGTGCACCTACGGGCCATCCAGGAGCAGTGTCGTTGGTTTGTTTACAGAAAGGAAGGTGGGGGTGTTGTATCTCAAGTCTATCTCGTTGACAGAGGGCGGCGGAAGAAGAACCCAGGCACGGTGATGTCACCGTTGGCACAAGAAAAGAGTGAGCCGAGCAATCTAGGCTAACAGCCCAACACTTTCTTGAACATCATATGGAAACCACGTCATACGCGGTGGGCGGCTATGGCGAATCACTAATTATTTCCGGCTAATTACGCGCCAAACGTACGATATTATAACGAGACTTGCCGTAGTGAGAGGAGGGGGGATGGGGACTATGGATGAATTGTGACTACTATATAGTGTTCTTAACGTACGCCTAAATCTAACTAGATTGCTGTTCTTGCCTCACCTAAATGCGACTAGCTGCCGTGGGCGGGAGTCAAATGTGCGTTCTTCTCGAGCTCAGTAAAGCTTGAAAACCTGATCGGGGTCATAATTATCATCCCTACTGCCACCACGTGACTAAACCCAGCGCAAGAGCCTCTACCATGTTTCGCCAATTAAACAAGTCCCGTGCTTGCTGCGCCCACGTTATACCTGCGTACTTTTTAAACTCAGCTGTACGAAAATAAAGTAATAGTTCAAGGGGCTTGTTTTCTGTATTGTACACTAATGAAGCCGACAGACACTTAAGCCAAGGACAATCACAGGGGACATTATTTGCATGCGGTTTTTTAACTTCATTGCAACGATTCTCTTTTAAACCGAACGAAATAAAATAGGCAAACAATCACCCATTTGATCAGTGAAAAAGGTGGAAAGTGATTTTACGTCGAACTTACTTTATTTCAGTTTAAAGTAGAATCATTGCAATACAGTTAGGAAAACAACAAATAATACCCCCTGTACTTTCCAAAGCTGAATCGACTTCATTTGCCCACTTGACGTTCTGCTTATCCCTCGCGTGCTTGCCTTTTCTCCGAATCCAGTATATGCCATATAGTTTTTTTTTTATAAATACACGACAGGAACTCTGACACTAGTGTCTATGGGAGCTGTAATGCACGGTGCTTCTAATGATGGGTAGTACACGTATTTGTCTATTTTTTGTACTTTCGGCTCCGGTTGGCTTCGTGTGGATTGAAGGTACTTTGTAATAAAACGACAACCAGTAAAAACTCAGCAGTTGCACTTCGCTACTTTAACATTTTGGACTCACCATTTCAAATCAGCTCAAGGAGTTTACAGCCATTCGTTCTTCCATTCAAAACGAAACCGAAACACAGCAATTAACGAAGCCACAAGTGTGTTCGATGCCCGCAAGTACGAAGGGTATAGGCAAATCCGTCTACTACCAATCATTTTAATGGTGACTTAACGATCGCAGCGCCAGAGTCCCCTCTGATTGACTTTAGGAAACTCTGTGCAGTATGTTACTCTTGACACTTTCGGACGCCATCTATGAAGAACTGTTTGTAAACCTGTCAAATCGGTACAACGTTATTTCAAGGTACTCAATGTTCAACTGCAACGAAAATAATATCACAATTTGTTACTCTGTGTGTGCTACAGTAACAAATTCTAATTAACCTGTAATTGATTATCTATTCACACCGAAGTCAATCCAATCGTGCTTTGTTCTGACACAAATACAATGAAGTTTCAGGGTAGAAATATAGCGCAAGTTCATTTTTGGTTACTCCCGTCTTGAGGAAAAAAAAATATACTTTACCATGCCTCGAAAGAAGTGGCACGTCGAACGTGGTAGGGCCTTGAGCAAAACGATTATCTGCACTAGCAAATTGCAAGATAAAACTTAATTAACTATTTATTATATAATGAGCTTTATTTAGTTTAGTCCGGCAGAAATTCCATCACCTCCCACCCTCCGTCAATGGTGATGCAGACAAACGTATTAGCCAGGAGGTGCAATTCAAGCAAGTCTCTATATATATTGTTAGTCCTTACACATGTAGCTTATAAAAATAGCAAAATCAGTGATGTACATAATTATGTACACGGCGTGTCAATCAGCGGTTATCTTTTCTATGAGCTGCAAGTCCAGCCCATGTCCAGTCCACTTTGCTCTCTTCTAGTCCCTTACACTTTTCATTTTCTTTTCATGACTCGCTGAGTCGTTCTTGATTTACCTTGAGCCCACTTTGCAAGCTTCTACATTTCCTGCTCCGTATAGGTAAGCCTTGTGTTTAGAAAAAAAAAAAAAGGTAACGATTGAGAGTACTTGATACTCTACTATGGGAGAGCACAAAGCCGTCCCGTGGGCCTCAAACTTTATAAGTGTGAGGCATCCCTCGTGCACCACCAGCCCTTCTACTAACGTGAGGGTATACGACCTCCTTGGTGGTTTAAAAGCACCGAAAGGCGGCTGCGTTATGGAGGCAGAGGGTGGTCGTATATAGCCATCGCATGACGCCACTATTTCCGATGTTACAGTACAGGATGTTTTAGCAGTAACAGTAATACGGCCCACCTAAGTACGGAAATCACCCACCATTGTCGTCCGCACGTAGATTAGCCATTCGGATAGTCTCATCAAGATACCGTACGCAATACGCCACTCGAGCGGCCAAAAAGCTTTCAAAAAGCTGCGAGGTGACCCTGACGGTACGAAATGCCCGTGGTTACCATGCAGCTCACTTGCCATACGGAAACACTCTGATTACACAGTTGCCGTAGTCTTGCCCAGTTCCAGCAGTGAAGCCACCTTCGCCGCATCCATGCACGTGTAAGCCATCAGGCTAATTAAAACACCTTGAATTCGCAATTCATGGACCACTCCGTCGTTTGCTACTAAACATTCTACAGGAATCAAGTTTGTTCTCGTATCTCGGGCACGACATTTTACTGTTCTTATAGTAAACAACAGACATGAAAAAAACAGTGAGATACTGTTCACAAGAGCGCCAGCAGATCGCTTACAATGAATGAAACTACAAAATCAGGTGATACTTTAGAGCAGCTCATTTTAGCCCGCATGATATTTCAGCCCTTGACCAACTGCTACCGAGTTTTCGTTATTGTCGGCTTTCAACGCCCTTTTTATACGAAAGTCTTATATCTGCTTCAAGGCCGCGTTTTGAGATACAGAAAATATAACGTGAGCGCGCGACCTATGCATCCACTACTTCTTTGCAGCATATGCGTGACAAAAAAAAAATGTGGCGAAGTAGCATGTGGAGGAGCGTGCTTCAGCTCCACTGACACGCAACCTTGGGAAGGGCTAAACATGCAATGTGCGCCGGTGCTGCCTACAGCGAAATCTTTACTCCTTGTTGCTTTACTCGCATTTAGAAAAAAAAATTATTCTATCGTGGGGCGCTACAAACCAATGAAACTAGTGTCCTTACAACAAGCAAAACAACAAACAAACAAAAATGTCCAAGTCCATAGGATATCCAAAAAACTCTATATATACACTCTATATGTACAGTAGTCACAATATGCATGGTGTATATGATGATATATGTACAGACGTTACGGTACTTATCCCGGCTGTGGCGGCTGCATTTCCGATGGAGGCGGAAATGTTGTAGGCCCGTGTACTCAGATTTGGGTGCACGTTAAAGAACCCCAGGTGGTCAAAATTTCCGGAGCCCTCCACTACGGCGTCTCTCATAATCATATGGTGGTTTTGGGACGTTAAACCCCACAAATCAATCAACGTTACGGTACTTGATGAAAATGTTAGCAAATATATACAAGAGGCATATGTGGAATTTAACGTCCCAAAACAACCATATGATTATGAGAGACGCCGCAGTGGAGGGCTCCGCAAAAATTTCGACTACCTGGGGTTCTTTAAGGTGCACCCAAATCGGTATCAAGAAGCATATAATTTACAACATTTACAGCGTTTGAATGAAGTGCATATGTACAAAACCCCACACGTATACGGGGCATACACAAATACATAGAAATAGCCAACACATACAGATTACATGCACTAATCAGACACTGACAGGTGACCTGGCTACAGGAACCAGGCCAGGTGGAAAACTAACCGGACAATTCTTCCTCCTCAAGGAAGAACAATTCCTCCTGCAGAAACGATAGAAGTTCAAAGTATAAGCATTCCAGAATCTGAAAGAGAGCACGACAACGATGACCTACCGCAACAGCTTCGAACATAATACGCCACAAACAAAAAGCTCCCGCAGCTATTAGAAGGCGTGCAAAGCGACTACGCGAGCAGCGACCAGGTGTGACAAAGCAATTAACACCTATGCCACGTAAATCACTGTTAACTGTCTTCCAAGAGGCATTTGCTATGACACATTGCAGTAGCATATGCTGGTTGGAATCATGTTACGGGCAGGTGGAAGATTGGACCATGCCCCACTACTCCAGTCTGTCCCGTGTTGGGAATACCCATAGAGAAAGAAGAAGACAAGAGAGGACACTCCGCGAAACCTGGCCTCAGGAAGTGCGTCACGATTACGTAATCAACTAGTGCTCTCATCAAACGTCAGAGAGCGCAAGCGCAAAAAAAAAAACAGTTATAATCAATGCAACAGAATTGTTTTCACAAAATAATAGTTATACGCCCAAACTAGGTATGTTATTTATACATAAAAACAATTTATTCAACACACCTTACGCGATTATTTTTCTTCAGCCGTACTGTCATAAACACCATCCACCCAGCAACAAGCCCATGCATGACTGACAGCGAGAAGCTTTCGTCGCTTTCGTCAATGTCGGCTGCGTCGGCGTTTTCAAGCGTGAGATAACAGGTGAGGCACGTTTTCAAGCGAAGCTTGTTGAATGACATGTTGTTGGTCTTGTTCGGTCATTTTTTTCAGAAAACGGTTACACCTGTGCGAATAAGACACCATGCAACAAACATAGAAAGATGCACACACACACGTTGCGCTTCGTGTGTGCGAGTTTGTTTCTTACGTGGCGTCTCATTCACGCAGTTGTAACCTTTTTCTGTAGCTTGTAAGGACGGGGAGGTTCGCTAAAAAGAAAGTTTGCGGCTCTATGCGGCGGCTAGACGGGAACATTGTGCAACGTACGCAGTATAGCATAGGCGGCACGGCGTCAAGCCGAGGCGACGCGTGCTGCGTCTGCCACGGACGCGAGCATCTGTACCTTTCATCAGTGAAAGCTGGCACTGTTGATAATTCCAAAAATCACAAATTACTTGTTTCCTAGTTCGTGCCTTCTCTTCCACGTTCTACCAATTTATGCGTTTGAAAGAGTTGTTTAAGTTTCCCCATGCTACAAGCTTTGTAACTTGTACCAACTGCACATATATGCAGATTTTCTGAGCGTCGCTTCAAATGGTGACTGTGACATGACTGCAGAAGCTGCACTGCAAGGTGCGGATGAGCTTCAGTTTGTGTTATTTTAAGCCTCTTACTGACACATTGTCGTAATTTCATTTCTTCAGGACCTGCGGTAGAGGCTTCAAAAAGCGGCTGCCACACATTGAGGTGCCCCGATGAACAGGGTGCGTTCAGTGTCGTGATTTCTTTTTTTTTTTACCCAAATTGACTGTTGACCAAACCTCTGCAGGTGGCAGCTCCCTTGTAGCTGGTGAGAGAATTTCTGCTGACTTCGTCTTGCCGGAGAAAACCTTAACCAGTCGTTCAGCTGTCACAAAAGGAACTTGTGTGACCGGTAAGTTGTATGTTCACTTCAACACCAGAGTGGATTGATATTGAGACTTCCGCAGGCCACTCGCAAGGTTGTTCCGAGCACTGTCCGAGGCACTGAACAAGCTTCACAAGACCCTCCAGAAGATGTCTCCGCCAACAGCTCCACGTCTGAGGGCCCTAGAGAAAATGGTGACTATGCTTTTATTGCAGCTGTTTTTAATGTGCTATTTTATGTTTAGGACATTCTGAGGAAACTATCCTCAAAAGGACACTACGTGTGCACTTACAAAATGTAAGGGTGGGCTCTCAGTGATTTTTATTTTTTTGTGCATTGTCAACATTGTGAATGGTTTGTTTTTAGGTAGTGGAATCGAAAACTTTGCACCACAGAAAGTTGTGCACCTTGGGTCTGAAAGAGCGAGGAAAGTGCTCGTATGGGATTAGTTGTTCTTCGCTTTTACATCCATTTTTTTGTTTATTGCAGTGCGTTCCTGTGTGCCAGCGACAATGTCTCCATCAATGAAGTACAAGCAAACCATTAAACATCTGCAAGCCAAAGTAGCAGCACAGCGGAAAACTATCAAAAGACTGCGGAGACAGTCTCACCAAACTAACCACTCATTCGTTGCATACATTGTTTTGGTTACACGCTATGAGGAGTAGGGACAATGTGTATTCGCTCGAAGTGATTTGCATAACCTTAAAAAGAATGTTGGGTATCCTGTCTGTATTTTTGTAGCAAATGCGGGCGAACTGTACACTTTACTGTGGGTCGCTTGGTCACTGTGTATGCTTTATCTCTCCAGCTGAAGTAATATATCGATAACAAAACCGCTTGTTGAAATGTCTTCGAGCGGGTAAGGAACGCAGTATGAAGTGGGCACAGTTCACGTTATCACGCTTTTTGTATTTTAGCTTCTCAGCAACCTCCTCATCTCGCCCATCAAAATTTTCAAAAGAATACCCAAACTTGTAGCGTTTGATGGGGCTGCGGATGCTGCCATTTTATTTTTATATAGCTTGTGAGTGATAACGTACGATGTAGAGCCTTTGTGAAAAATAATGAGCCAAAGTGGTTTCCTTCTGCTATTTATTAGCCCTGTAATACCGCTCTCGTAACACCAATTAATGTCCACAATTCTGGATAAGTGATGACTACCATCTATTTTAGCTCGCAAGCGTCACAACAACACCCAGACGCAAATCACTTGGGATCTTAAGTTTTTGATGATAAGAAGAGCCACAAGACCTGCCAGTGTTGTAGCATAAAGTTTGTCTTTCACGTAGTGAGCAAGCTGCAAAGCCCTACCTTTCTGAGGACAAGCAGGCATCAAGTCTGCTTTTTTTTTTTTCATTTTGGGCTAGCTGTTCTTAAGCACACCCAGCACACTGCAGCTTTGCCTTTCTGCTATATTTTGTCATGTGGTTTCTGTGCACTCTTTTTTTCTATGCATTATTTTGGTTAACCCAGGCGTGATTCGCGACTTCATTGCTGTGTATATGTCACTTCTTCCTTCTTCTTCAGCATTGTGCGCTGTGTTTTTGCCATAGATCCTTCCTTACCCACGGGCCCGGTGTGTCATACTTCACCAGCTTCTCAGCTTCTGCCAACTCTAGCGATGTGTGCGTTGTCTGTGTTCTCTGTGTATTTGTTACAATATTTGTTACAATTTATTTGTAAGGCAAGATGCATTTGTTGTGTACCTTGGTCATATTGTGCCTTTTATATTCTCAGACTCTACCTTGCCTTTGAATAAAACATTGCGGATACTCTGTCTCTTTGACTGATATATACATTGATCACTTGTTCCAAAAGAACAAGTGATCAACAAGTGAACAAAAGAACAAGAACAAGCGCGATGAATAAAATCGTAGTGAATTATCACCACCTGCATCTCTTTTTATTATAACTTAATCAAAATAAAAATAAAAAAATAAAAATAAAAATTCAAAATTTGCGCCAGTGAAACCGAAACAGGAAGCGCACGCCACTTGCTCTCACCAACCACCAGGTGTGCTAGGGTCGAATGGGCCGCTGGGGTCTACGGGAGTGTCCACTCTTCACCTTTCTTTATTTCTCTATGGAATACCCTCCATCCAAGACGCCTCATGAAGTCACGGAGATGACCAGGTGAACATGGTGCCGTTACCATGCTCCACGAGACATGTCTCCATCGTCCTAGACGGGCTGGAGGAACCAGCCACCGTCGTATCTCACCACCGGGACGGTAGAACGGGACAGTAGATCACTTTGTACAGACATGTTCTAAGAAGTGATGGTTCAAATAGATGACCTTACCGTAGAGATACTAGCTCGTGTCTCTGGTTTTACATAAGAAGTTTGAGCTCCTTTGTAAATTTCGTCGGGGATTCTGACACCGCTTCTATTCGAAACACCATGCTTTTGGCAGCAGAGACGAACCTTTTGCTCATAATATGCATAGTATATGGACATGGCGAGTAGCGGAATTTGTTTGATTTTCGTGGCGTACACCTGTTTACCACTACGACAACATGACACGCCGACCAACAAGCCATGGCATTCGGATGCTTTGCCCCCCCCCCCCCTCCCCCACAAAAAATGGTTCTTAAACAAAGATGCGTTGGCATAATATAGCGTTGCCTCTAATGTATACGTATTCATACTTGTGGTTTTAAAAAATCTGAGCCAGTTCCATACCTAGCGAAGGTTCTACCGCGAGCAACCGTACCTGTGCGAACTGCGGAGCAGCGTTTCGCCTGGGTTCTCCCTTGTGTTAGTTTGCCTTTTTTAGGGGCGAAGCTCCTTAAAGCGGGACCCGTTCATCTCTCGTCGTAGTCGTAGTGCGTAACCAGTCTTACGTTTTGACCTGCAAGGTGGTGCCGGTGGGAGATTTCTCCTGTGCGTTGTTGAACAATAAAATTTCGGAGCGTGCGAGCTAACTAAAAGCCGAATTCTCCTGTCTCTCATTCCCAATTAGCAGCCATTGGCATGTACATTAAGCATTATCTGACAAGAAAGGTTGCTAGGTTATACTCGCTGGACGTAACCTCCTTTGTTTTAAAAAGGTTTAGCGAGGTGGTGATGAAAAACTTTATTCGTCAGAAGGCCGAAAAGTATAATAATTGTGAGAATACTGTTAGACGCCACGCCGGGGGGATGCAACCGTTTAATGGGCCGAACAGCAGCGAGACAGTATCCAGCGGTTTCAGCAGCAGCTGTAGCAGCACGAGCCTTTGCCACAACAAACATCTTCTTCATCGTCTCTAGCAAACCCGTATTTTTGTCACTACATAATATTTAAAAAAATTAAAAATCACCGTTGTGGGCAGCCTTCGGGCTGCCGGTTGTGGCGTCCAGGCAGTGCCTAGCCGCGACGTCCTCCGCCCGAGTCACCAGCTGAAGTTGCTGGTCCGGTCTGGTGCTGGACAAAGCAGCCTCCCACTATTGCGGACTTCTAAGGTGGCAGGGGGCAAATGTGCCGGACAAGAGTAAAGTATGTGCTCATTGTTGACGATTGAGTGCCACATAAGCGGCAGGCCGGCGAGTACGTTCCGGGGTGGAAAAGGGCAAGACGTGCGAGAGTAAGGAAGGTGCGGGCCTGATGTTGGCGCCACAGGCGTTGTTGGTGCTGGCAAAGGGATTGGTGTGGTGGGGGGAAGGTGAGGAGAGACAGGTGATGGTGCAATGTGATGCCATGATACGTGAGAAGCGCGTCTCGCGTATTCATCCCGGGCGGGGGGGGGGGGGGTTTGCTCGGCCGTCAAATAGCGAGCGTTGCTGAGTTGAGTGATGAGGGTAGTGTGCTTACCATGTACTGAAGAAAGAGTCCAAAGATGCGAAGGGTAGAGACGAGAGAAAGTGGTGTGCCGTCAACGGAGATGGTGAGTGGAGAAGGAGACAGGGGAGCCACTCCCCGAGGCAGGGGGAGCAAAAGCCCCGATTTGGTCGCCGAGCAGTTCAACCCGATAGCTCGGTCGTGAGATGTCACAGAGTCCACACCCAACTGGAGAGTGGTCTCCATGTCGCCAAGATTGCCGGTGGTCACCGAAAGGGTGATGCCATCGGCATAGAAAGCATGAGATAGAGTTGGTATTGTGCTAAGCTTGCGTGCCAGTGGGAAGAGGGTAATGTTAAAGGGAAGAGGGGACAGGACAGACCCTTACCCTTATTGCCTAAGGAGAAAGAAGGAGAAGAAAGTGGGCCGTATGAAATTTCTGCGGTGCGGTGGGCGAGGAAAGCGGTGATGTAAGCATGTACACGGTGTCCGACGTCAAGGGAGGAGAAAACGTCCAGAATAGCTGTGTCGTGTACATTGTCGAACGCTTTGGTTAGGTCCAGCGCCAGGATAGCTCGAGTGCGTTTGTGGTGGGATGGATGTAAGACATTTTCGTAGAGCTGGAGCATGACATCCTGGGTAAACAAACTGCGGACGAAAGCCGAACATGGAATCCGGATATAGGTTATGGTCGTCCAGGTAGGTTTGGAGGCAGGCCAGGATGACATGCTCGAACAGCTTGCCAAGGCAAGTTGTCAGAGAGATCGGGCGGAGGTGCTTGAGGGAAATCGGTTTACCAAGTTTTTGGGGATGAAAGAGACACGTGCATGGGTCCAGGAGGAGGGAAAAGTACCAACCTGCCATTGTGTGTTGAGAAGATCGTAAGGGCTTCGAGGGAGGGGGTATCTAGGTTGCGGAGAGCCTTGTTAGTAATGCGGTCCACCGTCGGAGTCGAGGTTGTGCAGAGCTTGAGTAGCACAGCACGAACCTCACCCAAAGAAATGTCGGCATCAAGGTCGCTGTTTGAGGAGCCGTAACAAGCTGAAAATAAAGTGTGGGGGTCGGTGCAGCGGTAGCGGTCGCGGAGGGTCGCCAGAAACTCAGTATCGGTTAGTGAGGAAGAGTAAAGTAGAAGGGAGACATCCTTGCGCTGGGATGCTTTGGCATGGGTGGAGTCAAGCATCACCGTGAGAAGCGACCAAGTGTCGCGAAGGCCAAGGTTGCCGGTCATGCGGTCACACGTTTGACTTCACTGTTGTTGTAGAAGAGAGGCTCCTCAGTGTCCAACGCGAGCCGGGCCAAACGGAGGCGCAGGCGGCGATTATGTTTTTGGGCCTGCCATCCACGGTGGACAGCGTTATAGGCCTCCAAAAGGTGCAGCAGACGGCTGTCTGCCCAAGGGGAGTGTGGCGCTGCAGGGAGTGTGGATGTAGCGGTGCGTACATCTACCAAAATAGTCTCCGTTCAGACTGAGAGGTCCGTGATAGCAGAAGGAGAGGAAGCAGAGAGGCGAGGGAGCGGAAGCGATCCCAGTCCACTACCTGGGCAAAACGAGTAGAGGAGTGAGCGAGGGAGGGGAGTGGGAAAGTTGTGCAAAGAACGTAGTGATTGCTACCAAGGGAGATACCCGTAATAGACCAGGATGAGTCGGGTACATTTTTGGTGAGTGCAAGGTCCGGATTGGTGTCTCGTTGGACCGATCCGATTCTGGTGGGGCGAGTGAAGTCGGTAAGAATCGATAGACGTTCGTTGTGAATGAAGTTCCAGATTGAGTAACCCTTGCGGGTATTCTGGGGGTAAGGGGGGCGTTAAAGTCGCCTAGAATTACTAGGGGATTGCGGCCGGCGCAGGAAAGCGCTCTGCGTAGGACGAGAAGTGGAGGGGCAGATGGAGCGTTGGGAGGGCTGTACACATTGAGCACAAAAAAGCTTGCCTCGGTGCGAACGCCGAGGAAGGATTTCAAGAAGGAGATGGGCACATTCTGGAACGTCCAACTGGCGCAGCACCGCAGCAAGGTTACGGTGCACCATCGTCGAAACGTTCGGGTGGGCCTCAGAAGATGGATGAAAGGCGGTGTAGTCGCGAAGTTTTACGGGACTTAGTGGTTCCTGAAGTGCTATGACAGAGGGAGTAGTGTCGGGAGGGATGTTCTGGAGGTGGAGCTGAAGGGTGCTCCGCTTGTCGCGGAACCCCCGACAGTTCCACTGCCAGAGATTAAGGCGCGGGTGGTGCCCGGCAGGGAGACCGGGCGGAGTTGGTGCAGGTTCCGGGGTGAGCGGGGCGAAGAGCGAGCGATGCGCAATGGTGGCCTCAGTGGCGCTCTGTCGGGTCTCTAAGGCAGCTACCCTGGCGTCTAAGGTGGCGAGGTGGGAGCCGATGGCGGCCACGCGCGTGTCGATAGGGCTACACGCTCTTCAAGTCGTGCGAAGCGGGACATGATGCACTGTTCGAACGACTCCAAGAAGCAGGCTGTTTCGCAAACGACGTCACGCTCGTGTGGGGCGATGGCGTCGGAGTAGGGTGATCGGCGTTTCTGCGGGTGTTGACGGGTAGGGGAAGAGACGCGCGATGATGCAGCCGATGGTGCCTTGTTCATGGACTCCTCCGCTGGTGCAGGTGGAGACGGCGTTTGTGTAGGGGTGGGAGCTGGGGAAAGAGGAGGAGCTGGAGATGACAGACGTTCCAGCGCGGCTCTTTAATTTGGAGCTGTTGGGCAGTTATAGTGGCCTCGAGAGCCGCGATTTTGCGGTCCGACGTGTGAGGCTACGCTGTCGAGCTTACCGGTGGTGTGGCCGTGGTGGTAGTATGAGTGGTGGTGGTGGTGGGGGGGGGGGGGGGCTGTGGACGCCTCGGACCTGGGCAGGGGCGGGAAAGAGATGGAGTGGTTGTGGCTGGAAGACCGGGCACCGCGGGATGTAGACCGGTGGCGGGGGCGAGAAGGCCGGCAGCTCTTGAGGATGAGCCCGGTGGGTGGTGCTGGTGCCGGAGGGCTTGGAGCTGGACGCGGGTGACGGGCCACTCCTGTTCAAACGGAGTTTGCATGGACGTGATCCCGTGACGTGGTCTTCTTTGCACAGGATGCAGCATGGGACGCAGGTCGGGGGCTCAACTCTCTCGTGGGTCTGGCCGCAGCGGTAGCAGAGGGCGGACTTTGGCTTGATGCAGACGTCCACGCGATGGCCAGGAGTCTAGCAGTTAATGCAGGCCTCGGCTTTCGGGCGTAACGGGTGGCAGCGGTAGACGCCGCAATTGAAAACGATCGAAGAGGGTAGAATAGAAGTGCTGACAAAGGTAATCAGGGTGAATTTTGTGCGCCCCATCCGGCGCGCGTCGGCGATGGCGTAGGGGGGGATCAAATTCACAGACTGGAGATCTTAAATGATCTCGTCCTTTATTGGAGCTACAAAGTACAGTACACAAATACAGTACACAAGTAAGGGGCAGGGTTGGCAAAAAGGCAAATTAATGCCTGACAAGGTGCCGTAACCAGTCCCAGACTATAAAGCGCAAAAAAGCAGTAATGCACACATAGTATAAATGTTTTAACAAAGAAGCAGCCGCATTTACAAATTTTTTGTAAGAACTTAACAAAAAACGTTAGATGAACATTCTATTAGGTACAGACCTGTCTGCAAGACTGAGTTTATAGCAAACAAAGCAAGGAGTATATCAAGAAACCCAATTTTATCGAATAACAAACCAATTTATTAGAACTCATTAATGAAAATGTCACGAGTGTATACACTTCAATTATAAGTACAACCTGAGTGATACCGCAGAAAGATGAAAAATTATTCTTGGAGCCCTACTAGATATGTGTGTATCTTTTGTAAAATGCAAATAATGAGCGGCTCTCTTGCACTATGGTAGTAATTGCGGGATGTGCATTTAATAGTTCAGGAACCATATGCACTAGCTTTTGCGAGCCGTAGTTAGTCCTTATTCTTTCGCTGCAGTATGTTATGCGTCTAAAGCTGTATGTATGTTGTATTTGCGAGTATGCATCATGATAAGCGACTGGGTCAGATTTCAATTTATCCCATATGATCATGTCTATTTTTTATTTAGGATGTTTTCGAATATTAATATGTCGTGTTTGTTGAAAAGTGGAGTGCAATGTGTTCTAGGTCAAACCCCTTCATTTATGCGAACTATTCTTTTCTGTAGTTTATAAACACATTCTTTGTTTGTGTTTGTAGTGTTAACCCATAACAATAAACAGTAATTTATACGCGAGTAAACTAAGGAATAGTACAGTTGCTTCGTTATACAAATTGGCAAAAAACATCTGATTTTCCCAATTACACCAATTGAGCGCGAAAGATCGGTGCGAACTTTGTTTATGTGATATGTCCAGTCGAGTCTTTCATGAAAACTGATACCGACTTCCTCTCGAAACTTCACTTGGATGTCACGGGGTACAGTTTTATTTTTTGGACGAAAAATAACATATTTTGTTTTTGTTTTGTTTTTTGGTGTTTAGCTCAATTTTATTTGCTATCAACCATATTGATAAGTGCTTAAGCCATTTGTTTGCGTGTTCCTCTAAGCTGTTGATGTCTTTGCCAGAGAAAAAAAATTGCCCGCAGCTTCCCTCGGGGGAACACTGAGGAGGATGCGGACCATATAATTGGTTAACGGCGTGTTAAAGTGCGACTTACTTGGGTCGATGGCTAAATTGGTTAACGTGGTTGTGAAATGGGGTGTTAAATTGCGACTTACTTGGGTCGATGGCTAAATTGGTTAACGTGGTTGTAGGAGGGGGTGTTAAATGAGTGAACACGTACACACGTATGCGAAAGGGCGGCGCTGGTCGAAGGGACGTCGATCATTGTGTTTGTGGATTCGTTGGAATCCATTTCACCGCGACCTTGGACGTCGACGCGCCGTACAAACCAACCGACGAGCGGCAACTGAGCGAGCGAGCGCCGACCTTGAGTATATATACAGCGCGACGGCGCATGCACTGTCAGCTGTTGAATGTTCTCGAAGCGCGACGCCACATGCGCGTCCACTGGAGAATCAGGAGAATTGTAGATGTCGAACGCGGTGTGTAGAGGAGGAAGGGTGCACAGATGGTGGAGGAGTGAAGCGCGCGCGGTGTGTAGAGGAGGAAGGGATGCACAGATGGTGGAAGAGTGGGCGACGGCGCGACGGCGCATGCGCGCGCGTCAGCTGTCGAATGTTCGAGAAGCGGTGCGGACGGCGCGGACGGCGCGGACGGCGCACTACAAGGCGCGAGTATAAGATGCTTCCGCATCTAAAAAACTCCCTGTGTTTGGGAGTCAACGGCGTTGTAGATCATGCCACGGAGGGCGTTGTCTGGTGCTGCCATGTAGGCACGTAGGGGTAAGAGATGGTACCCAGGTGGAGTTCAGATGCACGTCGATGTTGGCGAGACTGCAGAGAGTTTGCAGCAGGACACCGTTAGTTGTAGTGCGGAGGTCAAGTCCTCCTCCCGGTCTAAAGACGATTTTGAAGTTCTATGCAGACAGTTGAGGGAGGGGAGCATGACGACGAAGAGTGGGAGCACCAGGGGTGGTGTTCGGCGGTCGAGAAGTCTCCTGCGTCAGGGTCTAGGAAGGCGGCGTCGAAGTGATGGGCTGGTGGGCCGCGGCTGCACGGTGTACTTACTTTCACTGCACGGATCCAGCGTGAGTCAGTTTCGAATCCAGCTGGAGTGATGAATTTACCGTCGACTTGATACTCCATGTCGGCGGCTTGAAGATTCAGGAACACTTTCGGTGAAGGCGGCGAAACGCGAGTGGCGTCAGCCGCTGTTATGACTCAGAACGCTGCTGTGCGTTCCGCGGGGGCGCCTAGTCGAGCGGCGCACGATAGGGCGCATTGGCGGCGTAGCAAAGCTCAAAAGTGGCTCAGAAGTGTCAAGAACGGGCGTGATTCGGCTCCGAAGGTGTTAAAATCATCCGCTCGCCTTCACGGATGCACTGGGGAAGTTTCACGAAGAAAGGGCGAAGAGTTGCGGTGACACGGGCCAAGAAGTATGGAGCTCATGTGACGCGCGTCCGTCCCCTCCGCTGGCTGGGCGCTTTCACCTAGCGAGCGTTGCGCCACAGTGCCATGAATACAGTGAACTAGTATATACCATGAACTCGAGGTGGTTAAATGGCGTCGCTCATTGAAGCAGACAATAACGGGGCTCGCTTTTCTCTTCTTTTCTCTTTTAATAATAGCCACTCCGAGGTGGTTAAAGGTGGGAAGTGGACCCAAAGCGCCAGCCGTAAGAAAGTGTGCGTGTGCCACCTCTCGTTTAGTCCTTGGATTGTCCGCTGTATGGCGGTGCTTCTATATGGGGAATACATGATGCAAAAATGCGAGATGGTGGTAGTTGGAGTGTTGATTAGATGGACGAACGGACACACAGACAGATGCATGGACGAACGCAGGGACGGACGCACGAACAGACGCACGCACGGACGGGCGGATATACGCATGGGCGGTCACACAGGACGGGCGGATATACGCATGGACGGGCGGAAGCAAGAACGAATGGACGGATGGATGCTTCGCCCCACTCTCCATTATTCACTCCGTGGATATGCTGCTATTTTCTTTTTATATCAAATGTGGAAATCGAGGCAAGGCAAAACATAAATGGGCGCTGGCTGGTCATCGTCTTTACACATTTTCAGTGAGAATACACGGCCACTTGATAACTATTACAGAATAAGCTTTTATTTTCATGATTTTCTAGAATTAGCACTAGAAGGCATGTTGAAATGTGGAAACACATTGAGATGCTTTAATGTCATAAATATACTTGATGTTGATAAAATAATATCTTGACAAAAACTCCGCGTGCAGCTTGCGCTACAATGTGGGTGCTGAAACGTGTGGTACAAGCTAAACTAAACCATTACAGTGCTACGGTAACATTTACACAAGTTCTATACATGATTTTGCCACATTTTCCAATCTAACAATGTATTACAAGTTTTTCGCACTGAGCTTCACGGGACGGCTCCAGGCTCTCCCATTGTCAAGTACTAAGTACTTGAAATCGTCAACTACTTATTTAAACACACATAAGCACCGGCTGCGGGACGGCTTTCAGCACTCCCATGTAGAGTACCGAATACTCTGCATCGCTGACCACTTTTTAAAAGCGAACCATCCTTAGCGAACTTCGGCGAGTTTGAGCGTATCTATCTATATAGCCGCCTACAACTTTAAGCTCGCCTGGCCGTTTCGATAATGGTGTCGATACCAAACTTAGTACGGCATAACATGACTGTATGAAAAAACATATCTGACTAGTCATAACATGAAGATCATGATCATCATCATCAGCCTGACTACGTCCACTGCAGGACAAAGGCCTCTCCCACGTTCCGCCAGTTAACCCGGTCCTGTGCTTGCTGCTGCCAATTTATACCCGCAAACTTCTTAATCTCATCTGCCCACCAAACCTTATGTCTCCCCCTAAGCCGCTTCCCTTCTCTGGGAATCCAGTTAGTTACCCTTAATGACCAGCGGTTATCCTGTCTACGCGCTACATGCCCGGCCCATGTCCATTTCCTCTTCTTTATTTCAACTATGATATCCTTAACCCCCGTTTGTCTCCTAATCCACTCTGCTCTCTTCTTGTCTCTTAAGGTCATGATATGTATGTCATTAATCTCATGATTTACATTTCTTGGTCCTAATGCTCTTGAGGTCGTTTCGCTCACATGTCATGTTGCAAAACTGGTATGGTGTGGCATCATGGCATGGCGAACACAAGCGACTTACCCTAAGATGAAAATCATGAGATGCGTGTCATGTAACAACATGGCTACATGCCACGCTCATGATGCACTCGCGGCCGTTTCGCTATCGTCACATATACTGAATTTGGTATCACGTGACGTAAATAGATGACGAAGATAAATGACACGTCCAAATGTGATAATCAAGACATGCGTATCATGTAACAACATGACTACATGCTACGCTAATGATGAGCTCACGGCGGTTCCACTAGCGTCACATATACCAGGTATTACGGTACGGTACGGGAATGAATGACAAAGGTATGTGACTGGTGCAAACATTATAATCATGAGATGCGTGTCATGTAACAACATGGCTACATGTCATGCAAATGATGCGCTAGCGGCCGTGTCGCTAGCTTCACTTATACCAAATTT
The DNA here is from genome assembly GCF_013339725.1 of Rhipicephalus microplus. Lineage (NCBI taxonomy): Eukaryota > Metazoa > Arthropoda > Arachnida > Ixodida > Ixodidae > Rhipicephalus > Rhipicephalus microplus. The sequence goes on from NC_051171.1 coordinate 131,902,673, forward strand.
GGTATTACGTGACGTGAATGAATGACGAAGGTATGATACTGGTGCAAACATGATAAATATGAGATGCGTGTCATGTAACAACATGACTACATTCTACGCTCATGAAGCGCTCGCGACCGTTTCGCTAGCTTCACATGTACGAAACTCGTTATTACGCGACGTAAACGGGCGACATAGGTAAATGACACATCGAAACATGATAATCATGGCGTGCGCGTCATGTAACAACATGACTCCATGCCACACTGATGATGCGCTCGCGGCCGTTTCGCTAGCTTCACATATACTAAATTTTGTATCACGTGACGTGAATAGATGACGAAGGTAAACGACTCATCCAAATATGATAACAATGACACGGAAGTCATGGACGGCATGATTTACCTCCACCTCGTAACGTTTCGCTCATTTTAAAGTGACATATCAAAATTACTTTCATGCTTCGCACATCATCGATTCCCACTGTACGTGGGATCTGCCAATTTTTCAAAACACATTTCAATACATTCGTGCTTTTTAGGAAGATGTTCTAAGCGATGCCCCAATGTAAGGGACGGCTTTATGCTCTTCCGTATTCGAGTACTAAGCACTGGCAATCGTTAACCACTTTTTCTAAACACACGTAGTGAATGACCTCCCTTGTTTGTTCATATAGCGTTACTGTTTATATAAGTCCAATCATCTCGATGTTCATGAATCTCCTGCCCTTGTACGATTTTCGCTTTGTATATCACTACATACGCAAATAAGTTATTTTCGCTATATATAACAGCTTGCACTGTACATACGCATCATTAGTGTCCATTGTTCTGTGTGCACATAATCTATGTAAGATACATCTGGAAATAAAATTATCTTAAACCAGTGATGTCCTTGTGCGAATATCCGCTCACGGGACGGCTTTATGCTCTCCCATAGTAGAGTACCAAGTACTGTAAATCGTGAACTACTTTTTCTGAACAAACATAGCGATGTTGGTCGTGGTACATAGATCTGCCGAAGTGTATATGCCCATTATTGGAATGTTATGTAGGAAGGAAGGAAAACAGGGGGAAAAGAAAGACAGGGAGGTTAACCAACCTATAGGCAGCCGGTTTGCTACCCTGCGCATGGAAGAGGGATGGGGGAGATGAAAGATAGAGAGCAGAGAGGGAAGAGAGAAACCCAGCACATTCGGCAGCACACGCGCGCACAGTCAGTCATAGTCCAGTCTTGTCTTTCACGGTGTGTGACATTGCTGTTACAGTCGCTTGTTCAAGTCCGTGTCGCGTAGGAATTTCAACAGAGCTTTTGTCGCCTTCTGTTGCATTGTATTTTCTCGGGCACTTGACAGAATAGTGTCAACAGATATTTGGCTGTTGTCGATGCGCGCAAAAGCGGACGCCAGTGACTGTCTCTGAATTTCATACAACGGACAGTCACACAGGATGTGGTGTAGCATCTCTTCGCAATGACAGGCATCGAAGAGAGCATTGTCAGCCATTCCTGTGACAAAGGAATGAGATTTTGTAAATGCCACACTTAGCCATAAGCGAAGAATGTTATGAAAGTTTAGTTTTTTGTACATAGTGTAAATAAGCTTTTTCTAAACAGATGACACACGCAGCAGGTTTGTCCCGATGTGGAGATTCTTGAAAGCCGCGTTGTAGATAAACGGTGGCTCTTCTGCTTCCTCTGGTTCCTCCAGCCCGTCTAGCACGATCGAGACATGTCTCGTGGAGCGCGATAACGGCATCGTTTTTGCCTGGTCACCTCCGTGACTTTATGTGGCGTCTTGGATGGAGAGTACTCCCAACACGGGACAGACTGGAGAGGTGGGGCATGGTTCCATCTTCCACTTGTCCTAACTGCCCGTTAAAGGAGTCTAACCAGCATATGCTGCAGCAATGTGTCATTGCAAAGGTGTTTTGGAAGTCAGTTAACACTAGTTTTCGCGGCCTAGGTGTTAATCGCTTTGTAACATCTGGTCGCTGCTCGCGTAGTCGCTTTGCACGCCTTCTAATAGCTGCGGGAGCTTTTTGTTTATGGCGTAATAGGTGCGAAGCTGTTGCGGCAGGTCATCGTCGCCGTGCTCTTTTTTCGATTCTGGAACGCTTAAACTCTGAACTTCTATCGTTTCTGCCGGAGGAATTGTTCTTACTTGGGGAGGAAGAATTTCTACGACAACGGTCGTGCCACTTTCTGTCCGTAGTTGACAGACGTGTTCGATTAGTCTTCCGCCTGGCCTTGTTCCTATAGCCAGGTCACATGTCAGTGTCTGATTAGTGCATGCAATGTGTATGTGTTTACTATTTCTATGTGTTTGCGTGTGCCTCGTATGGGTGTGAGTTCTTGTGCATATTCCCTTCATTCTAACGCTGTAAATTATGTAAATTGTACGAATCTTGATACCTGTTATATATATTTGCTAACATCTTCACTAAGTCTTGTAAATTCTGTACATAAACATCATCTACATTGTCCATATTTTGATTAGTGAATATATCTAGTGTATGTAATCATTAGTAAAGTGTGTTAGGGATACCCTACGGACTTGGACACTTTTGTTTAAATGTGTCATGTGCGTTGTGCTTTGTCATTAGTTTGTTATTGTGCTTGTTGTATAGACACTCGTTTCCATAGGTTTGTTGCGTCCCACGATAGAATAAACGTTTTCTGAACAAATAGTAGGGGAAAAAATAAACGGGTTGGCTTCATGCTCTCCCATAGCAGAGTACCTGGTGCTCTAAATCATTCACAACTTTTTCTAGAAGAACACAGCTCGTCGTATCAGACAGCTCTTTTAGGGGCAGCATGTTGCCCTCCCGTAGGGGAGTACGTATAGTACTCTATATTTTCGAATATTTGTTCTAAACACTCTGCCACCCAAAATTTTGAACTCCTAACAAGCTTCGTTTCAAAAACTGTTGCGCGAGAATGTCACCAAAACAATCCCTTCGTTAAGAAGCCTCACTTCTCTGAATGCCCGCTGGGAAAGTACAGACAGCTGTGTGGTTTGGTCAAACCCGTTGACAATAAATTGCAAGCGACGAGTTTAAAAAATAAGAAGAGAAAAAGAGTCTACCATCTCCCGCTCGAAGGTGTCGAGTAGTTCAACGATCCAACCTGCCTTGTTAAGAAGGTCATTGAATATGCCACACTATAGAGTTGACCTGCACGGTCCGTGTGACCACTGCTTACGCCCGCCCGGCGGCCCAGCGAGTCTTCGAGGCGAAAAATCAGTGGCAGCGAAACACCGATTGGCACGTCCATACTGTCCATACAGTTCAGGCCGCGTACACGAAAACGCTGACAAACATTCATCGCACAGAATTCAGGACGCCACCGTGGCACAGCGTCCCCGTTTTTTCTTTTATCTTTGTTTCTTCCTTGCCTTCTCGTCGCCTGTCTTGGTGAGAGTTCATCGCGCGTCACATTCGCTCTCAATGGCACGTTACGTACATACAGACAGACGCGCGCGGTGCGTTACAGCTGATTCTCGTCGATGAGTGACGCGCGAGACAGCCGTACGGCCTGCAGCCATACGACGACCACTGTCGTGCGGTCGACCGGGGCAAGATTGGACGGGTTCGGAAGCTACTGCAGGCTGCGGGAGAAAGTTCTCGGCGTTGGTAGGTCGGTCGGTCGCGCCTGGGGTAATAGCTCTATGCTTGTGTCCGTGTGTCTCGTTGTTCTCGTAGTCGTAGCAGTGCGGTAGATCACGCAGTTACCACGCTGCGCAGGTATTTCCCACGCGTCCATCTCGCGACCGTGCGCCAGCGGAGCGCGAGAAACTGTCGTCCGCGTGTAATTACACTGCGCTGCTCGCATGCACTTCTGAGACCACACCGGTACGTACAACGCCAGCCTGAGAGGACGGGGACAACCTTGTTTCGAGCCTGCAACGAAGTTCAAGATGAATACGAGGCTATCGTGATGCCGCGGTTGAGTACACAAAGTTGTTCGAGCACACAAACCGCGCTTGCTCGAAAACACGGAAGCGGAGTATACGTGCGCGCACTTCGAGTGTCATTTAGAAGACTAATGAATGGCGTACCGAAGAAAAGGTCTCGGCGACGCTGCTGGAGAGGAGGGCTCTGTGTGACCAATCGTTTGCCTAATTGCGTATGCTTGAGCAACGAGCGAGTGACAAATGAAGCACGAGCCTATTGGTTCGACGCGTTTGTTTCGGAGCGATGAAAGTGCGCCAGTGGTAATTCCCAGCTGCATCAGTACTTTCGCGCACTTGCAGAAAGAAACTTTCGAAGTATTCAGTGCGATACAATATACCAACGCACGTTTAGTTATGATGCTCGAGAAATATTGTGAAGCGTCAGCTGGATGTCCGTTCACACGCATTGCATTTGTTTTTAGTTAACAGTTGTTGTAGTGACAGTGTCAAGAAGTACTAAAAGTGCAGTTATAGCTGTCCTGTACAGTACAGGACCGGACCCGATACTGTAAGGGAAACCACTATGTTATGCGGTTATTGTATACACGGATCATTCCATCTCCTTGTCACCACCTTTCATCGACCTTTCTAACCCTTTCCTTTTCCCCTGTGCATAGTAGCAGGCTAGAGCATAGCTCTAGCCGACCTCTATGTCTTCTAATCAATTCTTTCACTCTCTCGTTAGTTAATAGTTCAGTAGATGGGTGTTCGCTTTTAAATTAGCACGAAAACAAGAATGTTTTCGTAAAGTTGCTTCGAGCCGACTTGAGCTTCTTTGGGATGCGATGAAGTCTATAGACAAAAGAGTTTTTGCATTACGTCACTGGAGGGTACTACAACCACCATGGTTGGACATGAAACCAGCACTGGCCCACTTTGCAGCAGGGAATACAGAACATCACAAAGACCGAGTCGTACCACAGAGAGGCACTGCAATTGTGCTGACAGGCGCTTATGAAGCAGTCATTGCGAATCATAACCGAAGCCAATTTCTTCTAAGCGGGTTGAAAGAATGTAATGCTTCTGACTGAATAGCAAAGAGTGAACTCATACACAGCATCCATACATGTTGCTTGAAATGCGTTTAGTCAGCACTGTGTTATTGCTTGGCACCAGTAAATGTGTCGTGCAAATATGCTATCTTGAAAGGGATGGTGTGTTCTCCCACCCGTCTGCACGTGCCCAGCAGGTGCCTCTAAATCTTGCTTTTTCTCGACAAGAGTCTTTATGTGGAAAAGCCTACAATAAATGCTGACATCATTTTACAAGTTACCGTCATTTACGATCATCGTCATTCGCAGCCTCATTCAATACAGTTCAGGATGGAGCCTCTTCTGATTATTTTACCCTTTCTTGTGCTCGAGAAAGAGAGAGAGAGAGTGAGAGAGAGACTTTTTTATTTAAAAGGCAGATTATTTTTGCCGGCGCCTATACAGGGTGTCCCACATAACTTGAGCCAAGAATTTGAAAATGAAAGACACTTCAGTGGCGAATTGAACCAAACGCGTACTGCTCGCTCTAGCTTGCAGGTACTCAGGCTATTTTTTTTATTTTTCCCCATACTACTAATTAATCATTCTTAATTGCCTATCTTTTTTTACTCATGGGCTGGAAACCCAAAATATGAACACCGATATGCAGAGCCCTTTCAGAAACCACCGATTAAATTGTTTCTTGTACGATACTTATAGCGCTGTAATTTTTTTAGCGTCGTAAAGAAGGCCTATAGCAGCACTACAGCTGTGCGCTCATGATCCGTCGCACGGCTTATTTACACATTTCGCGGGCTTTCTTTACAACGTGGAAAAAATAACAGCGCGAGATGTATCGTACAGGAAACAATTTAGTCGGTGGCTTCTGAAATCGCTCTACAACTCAATGTTCATATTTTGGGTTTCCAACCCATAATTTCAAAGTTAGGCAATTACGAATATGTAAATAAATAGGATGGGGAGAGATTAAAAATAGCCTGAGTACCTACAGGGTAGTGCGAATATTATGCGTTTGGTTCAATTCGCCTCCTAAGTGCCTTTCACTTTCAAATACTTGGCTCCTCGCCTTTCATCGGCTCAAAAAGCAGTCAAAGCTGTCTTTTGCTTTTTGAGGACTACAGGCCTAGGTGACCATTTTTAACTTTTGTGTAGTGCCACCACTGCATACGCGTCAGCCCATTGACTGACAATCTTTTTTTTATTTTTCTCTCTCATCTTTATACCCCCTTCCCATTCCCCCAGCGTAGGGTAGCAAACCGGGCATGTGCCTAGTTAACCTCCCTGCCTTCTCTCTTGTTGTTCATCTCTCCTTCCCCCTTGGCTCAAGTTATGTGGGACACCTTGTATACCGCTGTGCTGATTTGTTCCACTTTATCCCGATGAGCGTCTTAATTTCTTCACTGCATGTAACTCCCTGCCTTCCTCAATTGCGCGTAAAACCAATCACTTGGCAACTATTCCTTTGCTCACTGTACTCCTGGTTGTCATGCATTGCGTGTTCAGTCCAAGTCACAAGTCAAAGAGTGGCATAAGTGTGGCATAAGTGTGGCATAAGTGTGGCATAAGTGTGGCATAAGTGCAATCATAGGTAAATGATTAGCTACAGCCCCGCAATCAATATAGGCCTTCCTTGAGCTATATTTAGGGTTCAAACCACGTTTGAACCACAGTCAACTACGAAATCGGGACGATGCTTAACTACACACGACAAAGGAATTGTACATGATGCTATGCTTTGTAAGCCTATCATTCAGGCACAAGACAGTGAATTCTGGGGATGGCAGTGCTGTGAAAAACAGTCAGTTTCGAAGCCATCAAAGGTGTGGCCAACGGGTGTGAAGTACCGATACAATTGAGAAGAAAAATAAGATGATGTTAGAGGCGAATTTCCTTTTAGTCAAACTGTGTCGCATGCATGTCAGGTGTAACCGACATATTCCCCGAACAGTATAATAGATGGCACTGCCTCATATAAGTACATAGAGTAACTGTACACACAAATCGCAGATGAGTGAGGATGTTCGAGATAGCGCTGTATCACAGCTCTCCGATAGGCTGCTGCGCGGGCTGTGTCTGGGTGCGCGGGAATTGAGTGCCTCTCTCAGTCTCCTAGATCGGCACCGTACGTGTCGGATCGTTGGTGTGGCATGGACGAAGTCCGTGTTTCTGACATGTGATGCGTTATTCCAGTTACTGAGATGTCATTAAATCTGACAACGGCACGAAGTGGAGTGGTGGGCGCGAAGGGCCGCGGCGGCTCGTACTCATCGCCAGAAAGACAAACAGGCGGATGTACGGACGGACGGAAACATTGACGGAAGCACGGACGGGCAGTCGGACGGACGAATGGACGCCCAGATTGACGGGCGGCTGCACGGACGCTTCGCTCCGCTCATCATAATTCACTCCGTGGATATGCCGTGAATTTTTTACCTTTTAGTTGTCTCGGGCAAATAACAGACCACGTGACTTTTTTATCCCGTTGATATTAGCGAAGAAACTCAAGATTATAGTTTACAGTGACCATTAGCAACCAACAGACTGCCAGCAGTAGGCATGACTTGCATTATATAAGTAAATACAAGCATCTTTTCAAACACTACATGTTAATAGATTAGTTAATGTTAAAATTAAACTGTAATCTGACAAACTAGCTTGCACATCGTCTCTAACCTCATTAGAGGCTTTATTTCAAATGTTTTTTTTTTTTAGAGAAAAGTTTTCCTTTCATGCTGAACTAAAAAAAAAGTGCCTCTGAAACACGAATTCATATTCTACATAAAATGATTCACGTTAGAAAATGAGCCAGATAGTGTTAGTATGCGCTGTATAGCCATTCCATTTCGTTAAGCGATCACGACATAACCTTTGAATACATTACAGTGCCTGCATATTCGCGCCATCCTTTGATTATTCAATTAAAGCTCGCGTCCCGCAAGTAAGCAGAGGAACTAGCCTGTCGCTAATTACTCGAGCACAATGCAGCACCAGGCGTACTTAGAGAGCCGACACGAATTTGAATAAACAACAATGCCAGCGTTAAAAGCGCACACGTCGAGAGGAAACCAGCTGGCTTTCGAGAAGCTACCAAGCAAGCTACAGCACTGATCTAAGACAGAGTACCCAAGAATACGATCACGTTTTTTAACGTAAGTTTAAATGAATAATAATAGAACGGTAGTCATCATAGTTTACGTTCCCTTGAACTAGCGTTTTAACCCATGAAGTTGTACAAGAGATGAAATTTGCGCTATCGTGCAATCATTTGATCAAGCTTGAGCGACTAGTGCAAAACAGGTAGCACTCATCCAGAACTTCTTCAACTATAAAGCTTGATGACACACTCGGCTACAGTGGCACCAGCACATCATTAGTTGGTCCGCGCATCTGCCATCCACATATATTTTAAGTCAACTGCTTTATGTTCGGCGATCCCAGCAACGTGTTCAGTTCTCTAGGCGAAAAAAATTCAGAGCCCTTTCGCTATTGTGAAGATGAAAGCGAACGAAGCTGTGACGATGGTTGGTCTGGTATAGCGAGTATTACTATACTGAATTTATATGCTAACGTAACTGACTAAATTGAGCGAATCGAAATGCGTACAGTCAAAGATACCGGTATGTTCCTGTCGTATGACGCACATGACCTCAGCAAAGGTAGCCAACGGCGCCCCCAAAATGAAAAAGATGAACAACGGCGCCCTCCAATGTACAAATATGGCATGACGTTGGTGTCTTATGCCAGACAAAATTTTTCCCGTCCGCTAGATCGGCAAAACATACACCTTTATGTCTGCCTTTATTTACATCACGTTCATTTTTTTTTTACGTAGAAAAACGCAGGAGTGGTCGAGTTAATAGTAGCAAGTTAGCGCTGTGTGTGTGTGTGTGTGCGTCTCTCTTTTTGTGTCCTTGTCGGGCTGCGCTATAACCTTATAAATGAGGTAACACCAGTTACGCTAAAATTTTGTTCTATATGCATTTGTTGTCGCCGCTAACGTGATCCTCCAGAATATAGCCATACGCAAACGTGCTGATTATATATATATATATATATATATATATATATATATATATATATATATATATATATATATATATATATATATATATATATATATATATATATATATATATATATATATATATATATATATACTATCTGCATCAGTCTGATGAAGATCGGTCTCTGATCAAAACGTCACAAACAGTTTTTTACAGCGTATATTATTTTTTCGCGAACCTCATGTGGAGTATGTAGGGGAAGCACAGCACTACGCCGAGAATACAGCGCAGAAAACGACCCGCACATACCTCAGTCACTAAGTGCAGCATCGGTACGGACTCTCGGATAAGGCAGCACCCTTCGTATTGCTTCCTTTTCTTCTTTTCAGCCTCTGTTTTCCTTCTCTCCGCGTAAGGTAGCAAATCGAGCGCTGATCTGGTTCACCTCTGCCTTCCATCTCTTTCTTCCTCTCCCTCCCTCCTTTATGAACAACACATGTAAAGGGATAAATAAATACAGAAATATAGCTTTCCACCACGTTAGTTAAACAGCTAGAAATCATGCGTATTCTTCCCTTTTTCTTTGTTAGCTTAAACGCACAGATTCATTTTCGTCCCCATCTTTATTTTTTCTTGCACTAAACGCACAGCTGCTATTTACTTTGATTAGGCGCCGCGAGCCTGTATTTAAGGCCACCGGCGGGAGTGGGCAATACATTTCAAAATTTTGCTTGCTGTAGTGTACAGAACTGCCATAAGAGAGTACGTCAGAGACCTGGCTATCGAGTACACTATGAGGAATGCACACGCGGAAAACATGGATACGAACACAAGCGATATAATACCTATTAACTATTAAAAAAAGTAATACAAGTACACACTGAAGAAATGCTATAAAACACACCACTCAAAATCAACTTCGGAATCAAAAATACGAAGTATATTTGTGTGTGTGTTTAGAAAAAGTAGTTAATGATTCAGAGTACTCGGTACTCTACTATGGGAGAGCTTAAAGCCGTCCCCGGAAATTCAGTCACATAACACATTTTTAAAGGTTCATTTGGTTCGCTTCAATAAATAGTGCAGTCGTGTATAGGTAGGTGGTCGTCCTATCGTTTCTCGCCTTCGTATACTCGTCGCACAGAGAACAAATTCTTTGATTATGCTACCACACCATCACGGCCAGCTTTCCGTCCTTTCTCTAAAGCACAAAGAACGCCTTGGATCGCGAGCATCCACTAGTTAACGAGACGCCTCTCCGCATTCCTCGAAAGCACGGGTATCAACGCGAAGGCGCGCCTTTGAAAGCTGGGCCTGCTTTCGCGGTTCAACATCTTGATTCCTCGCAATGCGAGCGGCTTCGGCGTGCGTGTGCGCATACACACACAGACGAGATTCCGGGCTCTCAGTGAGGCGTGTTTCGTTTGGCCGAGAATGCATGCCGCCGCGTGCGCGTGTCTGATGAGTCAAAGTGACGACACAGAGAAGGACGCCCGAGCAGCTGGCGTGCTTGTTGCGCTCCAAACACGCGCGTCCAGCTGGATTAGGCACGACCGAGCCGAAGACAAGGCAAGGCCCTTCCTTCCATACTCCCGCGTCCCTGCTCGGTATAAAGGCTGGAGGTACAACCCTCCCCTCTCCCTCCCCTCTTCCTATTCGTACGAGCGACATCCTCCCCAACTTAGAAATTCACGGCACGATGCCTCGCGCGTGGATATACGGCGGTGCTCCCACGCGAGGCGTACGAACGACGCACAATGCACTCGACGAAGGCCTCTCGATACGGGGTCGACGGGAGGCGCGAGACCTGTGGCCCCCTTTTCGACGTAATGCGCGTCATCTGGACGACGAAAAACAAACAAAGAAAAGGAAAAAAAAGTCTGACTGTGAGAAGAGAGCGATGGTTGAGTAGAGTCTCAATAGGTAATTGCTTGTGATTACAACTGTGCTGCCCTTTGAATACGAGGGCCTTATTTCTGCGGCAGCCCAGCAAAGACTACGAAGCCCAAGCGCTCTTATTTTTTTTTACTACGCGTCTGCATGTAGTCCACGATCTCTAACTTTTGTATACTACGTAGCATGAGGAAAAATATAAAAACAAAATACACAAATATCATGTTCAAGATTGTTCGCATTGTTATTAGGAAGCTGACACCATGGAGGACTTTCGTCCTTTGCCGTTTCTAGTTTTCTGGTGTACTGGTGTCTTTTCGCTATTTTTCTACCCGATAAACAATGGTGGCGCCGCTCGGCTGCAGTAAGTTCACGTCGAAGCTTGTCAGCAGACATGAGTGCGCGTTCGTTAACTCATCTGTATTCAACGGGCAGGGGCAAAATGAAGACAGTGGTGCGTCGTGAAATTTTCGTTTCCCCCAAACGATATCACCAAGAAGTTGTGTGCGAGAGATACCATCGGCCAAAGTGGGACTCTCATTGCGATGGCAGCCTTGAAAGTGACACCGAAGACCTGCCAGTCTTCAGCAAGCCCAGCCGCTTGAAAGCAAAAGTGCGATCGGATACTGTATGTAAAAGCAACGATTCTTTTCCTGAATTGCGTTGCATACGCGGTGGGTATTTCCGCTGCCTAATATTGTTGATGCGATCACGCTGAAGATCGAGTACTGTATAGCACCGTATACCCGTCGGTGTCTGCGGAGGAAATGGATCGTGGCGCGCGCTCTCCGATGACCGAGCGATTCACCAGGATAATATTACCAGTGCAAAGCTTCGCCTGGAAAACAGACGCGTTCGTGTATCTTACGTTGCTTATTGCGTAAAAACAGACACCTCCTCTTTACCGGTCGTGGCGAAGATTTCTGCTACCCGTCGATGCCCTCGCGTCACCTGAAAAACTAACGTGAGTGTCTCAAGAAAGCTTTTGCGTCTCCGAAAGAAGAAAAACAATGATGCGGACCCAGTATTCACTAAAACAGGAAATAGTTTCTTGCATTTACGTTGGTTTCCCAATCGCCCAGTTGCTGCTCGGCCATGCCTTTTCTTTTTCCGAAATAAATTTGAGCGTTTCCATAAATGTTCTTGTTCATTCCTTTGAAAAAATGAACATTTTATTGATTTACTCCCAAAATATGTAACATTCATTGTTTGGTTGATTTTATTAACTGACATGTGGGGTTTAACGTTCCGAAACCACCATATGATCATGAGAGACGCCGTAGTGGAGGGCTCCGGAAATTTCGACCACCGGGGATTCTCCAACGTGCACCCAAATCTCAGCACACATGCCTAGAGCACATTCGCCTCTAGCGAAAATGCTTATTGTATGGTGCTTGCAACGAAAACGTACATGTTGGATACGCTTGTGAAACCGAAACTAAAATCGCACGAAAACGGACTACTCGGCGTAATAACACATTTGCAAAAAACTCTGGCCACGTAGTCTTGGCTGTGCTGCCACAGAAAGCTGTCGCTCGGTTATAGATGCATTATCAAACACAAAAATTGATCGTGGGTGTCTGTGTGAACACGAGTGATGCAAGGAAATCCCGTATGACGTCACCATATGACATCACATATCGCGAAAACATGTGTCATCATGACGACACATTACACTACCTGATGGCGTCATCACATGACATCGGCATCTGGTCAACGGTTGGCAGACCATGGAGGCAGCACAAAAACAGGTGGGGTGCTGGGAGCTTCCAGAAAGGGGCACGGTGGATCAGTACATCGACTGAAAAGAAAAATAAGATAGCTTTCGTCATCAAGCCGTCTTCGAACTTTCTCTCCCTCTCTATCCCACATTAACTAACACTTAGTAATAATATGAACAGGGCTTGGTTTAATAAATAATTGTTATAAATCATTAATGGTGACATCTGGACAGCAGAGTAAACGAGAACTTTCGTGGGCGTAAGTTATAGCCCACGAGGGTATAGTGCAGGACTCTAACGTAAGACAACCGAACATTGACAGTCGAACACTCCACTGTACACACCATTTGCGTTCTGTAAATGCGCGCTCTTTTTTTTTCTTTGAATAACAGACTTTTCTTTTCTTTAGATAACCGAACGTTACAGGCTAGCTTATAAGAAAAAGGAGGAGGAAGAAATAAAAGGCAAGGCAGGGACGTTAGTGACGCTGACCTACCCCTCTGTAAGGAATGCACATTAAGTAAATAATTTAGTACTCTTTACAGACTCGCTCTGAAATGAAGGCTCAGTCTATAAGACTGATTTTTTTCCAAAATCAATTACGTTTGTGCCAGCAGAACTTTTTTCCTTTTTTTTTCACTGGATGACGGAGCTAGTAATTGAGGGAAGCTGTGGCACTGCACTCATAACTCACCTGATGAGCCACTTGAGTCTTTGTGTTCAAAACACGTGCTGCAGCTCCCGCATATTATTGCCTTTAAATAAACTTAGAATGGGGCCTTTAAAATCTGAATATTCATTCACACTGTGAGTAACCTGTAGATAATTTTAATACGAGCCTCGTGTTCGTTTCGTACTTTCGAGGTTAAAGAGGGACCGTAGGAAGTGTGTTCCACGCAGCGTGTGGCAGGAAAACCTCTTTTATCCTCTAATTACGCCACGTTTAACGAGCAGAAATGAAATTTCCTCCGACTTCTCTATGGCTTCGACAAACAGTCAGTGAAATATTTCGCGATAACCTCTGCTATTTATCCCATTTGCTGAACGATGTATCTTACTTTATCGGGCTATATATGAGCAGATAAGAAATTGAGAATGAATCGTTGTCGTACACACTCCAAAAATTAAAAAAAAATATTAGAGCAGCTGGCACTAAGTCGTGCAAGACTGGGTCACAGCAGAATTGCTGGGTACGGCTCAGCTTCTCTTGTTAGGCATCTGTACAGAGTGCTTGGGCGGTGACTGAGCGGTCGCCGGATCAAAGTGATAATTTTACATATACAGCATACATCGACCATGCCACCTCTGTTGTAAAAGAAACTGAAATAACACCGGGATTCACTGGCATTCACTTCCTAACCTGCAGACAGCAGGAACATAATCAGATAGCACAGCTATCGGAAGCCATCGTACATCCTACATCTAAACGGAGGGCTTCTATATGTCGGCGAGTTGACTTTTACTGAGATTAGGGTTATATAGTCTTGCTGCCAAGATAAATAGAAACGCGAGAAAACCCTCACTCCCACCAGCACTGTAGGCTTTTTAACACAGCTGCGTGGGCTTACAAGGGCTCAGGGTTGTGCACTGCATATCCTTTCGCGGCGCTTCGAAGAAGTAACAAAGCGGACGCGTTGTGCGAAGCGCGGAATCGGCGAGCGTAGCCCGGTCGAGCGTTTACGAGCCTCCTGCTCCCGAAACCTCCCGTCTCGGATGCCTCGGTTTCATCGTAACCTCTTCGTCTTTACAGCCCACGCTCTTACGTCTCCTACACAACAATGAGCGTCGCGTGCGCCACAACGAGAGCAGCGGTCACGTGTTGCGAGGCACGATCTCGGTAGTTACACTCGCAGTGCCTTTGAAAGGGCGGGCCAAGGTCCAGCGCACTAGAAGAACCCGCTCTAACTGGGGTACGATGCTATAGAGGAAGAGCGCTAGAACAGACAGGGTACACCAGGCCCTCAAGGACGAGCATTATACTATGTATGCATTGCTGGTGTAGCCAGGAGTTGGGGGCTGGGCTGCTTCAACCCCACTTCGAAACTTTTTCAATAATGTACGCGTTGCATACGCACGCTGGGGCGTAGGAAATTTTTTGGGGGGGAGGGGGGCACTTCTTGATATCAGGGGGTGGGGAACTCCTTAAAATGGTCATTTTTCACTCTGCCATGGCAAAAAAATTAGGGGGGGGGGGCACAAGCCCATTGTGCCATCCCCTAGCTACGTCACTGTACACATACATGTGAACGCACGCACGAACATACATATATACACATGCACATACATATTCAGACACACAGGCAGTGACTTGAATAGGATCTCCACTAGCTGGACTCAGCGCGAAGCTTAACAAAAAAAAGTGGCCCGAGTACGGAACCATTTCTACGGTTCCGTACTTTCAATCATGTAACACGTAAGCCGTAATTATTATTATTAGCTTATTATTGCCACTTCTTAGACATGCAAGCCTAAATTTGAGATTTCAGGCCCGTTTTGAAACGCGCTCACAACATGTCAGCGCACTTAAATCGGCTAGTTGGTACTGCATGTCAACGATGCGGATGCGCTTTGAAGACGCGGACAGAGATGAGACGGGACACACACGATAGCACAACTTTCAAGTTGTGTATTAGGAAGAGAGGAGAGCGTCACATATAAGCAAAAGCAGGGGACACAGTGCGCGCGCATAGAATATTACTGACCACTGAAAAGCTGTATTTCTTTATTACGCAATGACTACAAAGCGATGATAACACGTGATTCCGCGCATTCCCAAATCGATTTGGCTTCTAATACGACTCTCGGGGATTCACTATGGTCACTGGACATGACGGTGCACTGATCAAAATTTTGAATAATGATAATGTGGCAAGAACGTTCCAGAGGTTATTTAACAACTCATTACCTGAAGTGCTCGCGCACTCCGAAGTTTGATCAGTACAGTGTCTCTTTCTTAGATAATGACTACGCTTCTTTGTCATTATTTAGGAAATAGACAAAGTTTCTGGGTGCTTAGTAATTTGCTATGCGCAGACCACGTGTCACGTGCTTCGACGTATACACGTGACGCTCTCGTTTTTTTTCTAATAAATAAGTTGAAAGTTGCGCTGTGCGTGTTCCTTCTCCTCTGCGAGCGCGTCTTCAAAGCGCGTCCACATCATCGACAGCGCAACATGTACTTGGCAGTTCGACTGAACACCGTTTTAAATGGCTCAAAAAATTAAAATTTTCTCGGATTCAATGGCCTCCAAAATTTTCTGCGCCGCCTCTATATGCTTGCGTATACACTTATTAAACTTCCCTGCTGAGACATAGGATGGGGAGGGTGGTTGCATGATTTCACCCCTCAACCCGAAAGTGTCCAACAAAAAAAATTGTCTCACCTCGAGCTACACCTCTTTGGTGCTGCATGCTTTATCAGCCCTTATCGGCACTGGGTTTCATTTATTTATTTCTAGAAAAGAATGTACACTGCTAGAATGAAGTCTGTGACCACCAAGTTCCAAATTCCGATCACAATGAATATTTTCATTTTGTGTTCTCCACGCAATGCATGGTCGGTTGATTCGCCTCTAACATCAGACGAAGTAATCCCTGCGCGTCGGCGAGACCATTACGGTGTGCGACCTTTACAACGAAGCGACACCTATAAGGAAATAATGGGGAAACCCGAGCACTTAGCTTGGATGGCGTTATGCTGCATGCGGACACGCGGGCGATTTAATTAGCTCACAATCAACGCTTCTTTCGGTTACATCGCCATGCACGTGCTACGACAAACAATTACATTCGCACCTCATGGCGAGGCTGAGCGGTGTTTAGGGAAATATGAAATGTTTAATAAAATCCTAGAACCACGATACAATTATAACGGGCGCCGTAGTGAAGGGCTCCGAAAATTTCGACCCTTCAGTTCTTAACGTGCACCTAAATCCCAGACACACGGGTCTTTAGCACTTTCCTCCATTGAAGTACGTCCGCCGAAGCCAGGATTCGATCCCGCGACCTACGGGTCAGCAGTCAAGAACCCGTAATCACGAAGTCAATACGGTGGAATAAATATCAAGTTAGTCATTCAAAAAAAAAAACGCATATTCCGATGTGGAAGTCACCCACTGCGTGCTAGGGCGCGTCCGGCTGGAACTGAATAAGTTGTTCAAACCAACCAACGTATTCCGTGAACTCCAAGGAGCGACGAAACCACGGCGAGCCTCCGAACAGCGAGTCTAACAGCAGCAAAACAAAACGCAACAAAGCTCGGAGCGAAAGGCTTCGCGATGCACGTGGGTGCACTCTTCACACCCGGCCCTCCGAAACTGCGGGCCTTTCACGGATTCCACGCACGCGCGCCGCTGCAGCGCCCGGGTCGTGGCGAGCGGCGTCTTCTCCACTGGCCCGAAGCCGAGCCGGGCGGTGCACAATTAACAGTTTCGCAATGCCGCCGACCACAGCACGCTCACTCCGGCCCAAGGTAAGCGCTGTGTAGTAAGGCCGACGGAGGAAGAGAACGTGCAGCCTCGTCTACGGAGAGTGAGAGTTGTGATGCGTGCGGACGCGGAAAGGGGTTGCGTGTAAGAGGATCCTACCCCCCTCCTGATGGGGCCGAGAAGAGCCCCCCCCCCCCCCCCCAACTTAACGTCCGCTCGGGCATCACACCACCGGCATTGCGTTTTCTTTTCCCTCACTTTCGACGGGCGAAAGGCAGCCTTGAAGGCATCGATGACCACTGAGCGGCGTCGTGTTTGATGAACGAGTCCGGAGCACCCTCTCTTGACTCGACTTCGCCCTTGCCGACGACGCCGACGTTGTCCGGCAGGGATACCGCTACGCGGAAGAGTCCGTTGCGGTGAGAGAGGATGGGAAGAGTTTAAGGCATGCTCGGCCGGAAGTGAGAGTGGGAAAGAAAAGAAAGCGCGCACAACAAGAAGGAGAGTGATCACTGCATCTGGATCGTCCCCGCCTTTTTGCATGCATCGCCCGGCCAACACGCGGCCACATCGGCGCGGCCGGTATAAAAGGGTCCGCCGGCTCTCGGTCTGGACACAAGCGGTCTCACCACCGCAGCAGCAGCACCCAGTGTTATAAGCTCTCAAGCGGCGGCAAGCAGCAGCAGCGTTACAAAGCCATGTGGAAGGTGAGCCGCAGCCACCCTCGGCGTCCCGCACAAGCTCGGCGGACTCGTATGGCAGGTCCCCTCCAGGAGTGAAACCCCAGGACTATCGGATGCATACCCGGGGATCTGCCTACGTGTCGGCCGTTTTGCGGGACGGGGGGACAGTGCAGCGATGCGACAATGCAACGCTGAGGGAGGGATAGATAGCTATACAACTTTCGGTGACTAACGTCACAAGCAGCTATAGTCCCATAGTATGCAGAGTAACTGTCGTCAGCAAGAAAATTATCTTATGGATAGAACCATACGAACGAGTATTGTATCGCACTCAACGACGCAGTGTAGTTTTGTGTGCTACAGCTTAAAAAACTTTCGGTTACGAACGTCACAAAACAGCTAGTGGCATAGTATGAAGAATAGCTGTCTTCAGCAACAAGTGTATGTAATAGATAAAGTCTACAGTGCAGAATACTGCAACTTAGTCAACTATGTAAATGAGATAATAATGTTATATTGATAAGAGGCTTTCGGTTGCGAAATTCACAAGCAGCTATTGCTGTTTAGTAATTGCAGCCCTAAATGAGGAACTAGCTGATGATGAGAACCTATGCTGCCGACTACTCAGTTTAGTTAACGATGCGCAGAACAGCTAAATGATGCTACAATAAGATGTGGCTCAGTAACAACCTAAATTCTACTGAAGGTGTGTTCAAGAGTAATTTTTATATCAAACAAGCTTATTGTCCAGCCGCTGGTGTAATGTAAACACTCTCACAATTCCATGCAGTTCAACCATGAACATCTACTTGTATTAGACACGCCAAATTTTACCAGCAGTTACATCTTAGTTGCAAGCGCCGTTGCTAATGCTCTTAATGGAAAGCTGCAGAACAGTTGTACGAACTGATGCATACAATGATACTTTTATGAGTTATACTAACGAAGAGCCCTCAATATCGTTTTACTGTTTGAGTTGCCATGAGGAACTCTTGAAACCTACTCGATAGCAAAGAAGGCACTGTCTAATATGGTGGCGGCCGTTTTTCTCCCAGGCTCTCAGTAACAAGCTTGTAATGAGTTTGAAAGTAGCTGAAATCCGTAGATGATCTACACCAACCAGCTTCAAACGTATATGGCTTCTGGATAACCACTACGTATAATTGGTAGCTAACAGCCTTTCCTCTGCAACCATAGATACATTGGCAAGTCCAATCTAGAATATGCCCAACAGAATTATTCTGAACAGGCAGTTCATGGTTGAATACGGATACAACGAATTTTACAAATATGCGAATGACAAAGGGCAGACGTCATAACTTTTTTTGGGGGGGGGGGGGAAGCGGGAGGGGAGTACACAACGCGTGTACATGTTTAGACAGAGTTGTCGGTGGTGACAAGTCCACATGGTGGCTATGGAGCTCGTTCAGAATAGTGACAACGATCGTGATCCCAGCTATAGTTACCATCCAGCCTAGATAGGTTAACATGCCCGTTGGCGGACGACCAAGCAAATTTGAAAGCTACCCTATCAAATGCAAATATAAGTGATATATTTCGTACCCGTTCAAATTTGCGACAAGAGCTTTCCATGAGCTAAGCCATGGCAATGAAAGGCAACGGGCAAACTTTGGTATAAGCGTGATATTCGGGGTTACGCGTCAACTATGCGTGGTTACGCCCGCTATTAAGTACGAGAACATTAAATGGACGAAAATTTCTAGTATGACGTTTTAAAAGTTGTAAGATGCAATAAAGCCTATAGGGCACCTTCAAAATGTAGGAGTTCTTAGGATGCATAAAGGCATCAAATTGCATAGAAGCCCTTGCACGTACGCATGTTTGACGAAAACAGGTTCCTGATCAATGCTTCACTTGCAGATCGCGGTTTCCGCAATGTGTTTCGCCGTCCTGGCGAACGCCGGTAACATTGGAGGTGGATTTGGCGGCGGTGGCTTCGGTGGTGCCGGTTTCGGTAGAGGCGGTGCCGGTTTCGGCGGACACCACGGTGGCGGCGGCTTCGGTGGTCACCACGGCGGTGGTGGCTTCGGCGGAGGCCTGGGTGGTGCTGGACTTGGTGGTGGGCTCGGCGGCGCTGGACTCGGTGGCGGACTCGGCAGCGGTGGCCTCAGAGGAACGAGCTTCACCGTCAACCACGGCGGTCACCATGGCGGTGGCGCCGGCGCCGGCTACGGAGGTGGATATGGCGGTGCAGGCGGACTTGGGGGATTCGGAGGTGCTGGTGGCTATGGAGGTGCCGGCGGCTATGGAGGTGCCGGCGGCTACGGTGGTGCCGGTGGCTACAGAGGAGGCGCCGGTGGGTTCTTGGGCGGCGCCGGCGGTGCCGGGAAGTACGGCGGTGGCGCCGGCGGTGCTGGCGGCGGCTGGCAATGGTGAAAATGAAGAATCCCGTATGTGTCTGTGTTAGACTTTGTGTGCGCGTGCCTGAGGACGTGCTTGCAGTCGTCGTCGACGTTGTGTCTTTGTCCCCTTTCTGTACGTGTACTGTGCTTCGTTCGTGTGCGTGGGACCGGGGTCAGAGCTTTCGGAGAGCCCCGCAAACAGGGTGCTTCACCTCATGGTGCATGGATAAATGTGGTGTGGCCCTTTTGTTATGTTCACTGCGTTTAGGAAATAAACGTTACTTGTTGACAAAAACATGAAATGTCTTGGCTTTTGCTTCTTTTATTATTCATAAATTCACACGATTCACCCAACACAAGAAAGCGCAAGCTTTTCAGGGCCACGATCGATATTGGCCCAATTGACTACGGTGTGAGAAACAATGTCTGGGAAATAGGCAAGTGATCACTTAAGCTATAAGGAATAGTGCCACCATTACCTACTGTTCTCTCGTGATTAGTAATGAACAAGTCAAGGCATGTCAATGTGTCACGCTAAACTCTTGTTGGTATAATATCAACATTGAAGCAACAATTTAAAACACATTGAAATCACGTGTTGAATTCCAATCAGTAAACGTGTTCAGATTGGAATCACTATTGCGAATCCATTTGTACTTAGATTGAACAAATTGCTTTACAGATTTTTCAAAAATTACAAAAAAGTCCTGCAGATGACCTCGTGAAGGTCTGTAGACAACAGAATAAACTGCAAGCGCATGTAAAACTGAACGCATCTGGTAGTCCTCAATAACACAGGAAAATTCTTCAACGAAATTTGCATTAAAATCACACACAAGCAAGCTGACCCCGCCACCACGCGAGTTTTTTTTCGGGATTTCGTGAAGCACCGATAGTTTGGTGGACACCAGGGTATCGAACAGTCATCGTACAAAGTTTCAGAAAGCACAACGAACTCAGCGTGAAAGTTCACGCTGCTGAATAGGGCGTCAAGTTCATCATTTTTATATTTGGCAGATTGGCGATTTATATGCACGCAGCTTAGAATGCCACTGCTTTGCGCGCGCACTTTATTGGGATGGTTCCGTGAGAACAATGTATTAGGGTGTGACAAAGTAGCCATGTTAACAGCAATGTTCGTTTTCACTCCCAAGAAACAATCTTAGCCACATCAGCAGCCGATCTTATGTGCGCGCGCTCACCTTCGCCCTTCCGAACAAATACTTTTCCAGCATGGTGACATGCAAAGCGAAAATTGTTTAGTCGCACCCACTCTTTCGTAGCTTTTAGAATCATCCCAATTCGCACAGTGAAAAATTTCAGTCATGAAAAGCCCTCTGTGGCTTTCAGGCAAAGTTTTCTTCTTCTGAAGCCATGCATGTGTTTCTTATTGCCTGGTTAGGAAAACGTACGTTTATTCCTGGTGGCTTGTCCTTTCTCCGCTGAAGTCTGTGAATCGAGGTGACAGTTTGCTCAGTCTAGGGGACTATCAGCAGTTTGGACGCAGTTTCGTTCATTTTGCCGATCAGGCTCTTATTTCCGTGAACTTTAATATTCAGTTTTTTTTATGGCATTCAAGTTAATTTACTGAATCACGAATAGCCGTTATTTCTGCGCTCATGCTCGATGCCTCTCGGACAACAACTCTGTTTTTTTAGCAACTTTACATCATTTTCATGCTTCTCAATCGTCTCATGTATCCTGTCATATTTGGCCGACAAAAGACCAACCGATTGCTCTATGGTCTGCACGGTCTGCGTTAGGGGTAATTCGTCAAGCTTCTTGTTCATTTCGGCTATAGCACCATCATATTTCGGCTATAGCACCATCATATAGGCTGCCCCTAGGCATAACATTTTCAAAAACACACATACAAGTATTCTTCATAGATGAAGTCTAGTAGAGAACAGTGGTGTGGTCCACGAAGCCAGCGGTCAAAGTTGGGTGGTCGACCAGGCCCGAGACCCAATTGTGCCCTGCCCTGATTTTGCTCTTACGACATGACGAGCAAGGACATGTCTTCTTATAGTCATCTCCTTTAAACCGATAATTGCTCTATGAAACCCCAGAGAATGTAGTACGAATAAGATAATAAGCTGGGCAATCGAATATCCCATTGATTGGTCAGTGCATTTGATGGTGCTACCAAATTTACCACAGTCAGGTTCACGACAAACAGGTTCCTACAAGGTTAAATGCAGCAAGTACACAAATCGTGGCGGCGGCGGCGGCAGCAGCAGCAGCAGCAGCAGCAGCAGCAAGCAACGTCGAACAACATAGAAAGATAATAGAAGTGAAAGGCGCAACAGACCTGCAAAAAGTTGAATATCCAGTTAGCTGTCCGTCTCTACACCGCTACCGCTGCTGCCAAATGACCAGGAAACCGCAACAGATTTCGTTTTTGTAACAGTGGGTGGACACTTATGGCTTGGCTGCGCAGTTCACGTCACCACGAAGGCTAAGCGTATAGTGTCGACTCGATAAAATCATCATTCACCAAGAGAAAGCAGCTAATCTTGTGCATGCGCATTTCATTCAGCTGATGCAGCAGTCCTGTCTCCAGTGATTGAAGATGGTCTAGTGGCCCTCTTCGCGATTGAATGATATGTGGGGTTTAACGTCTCAAAACCACCATATGATTCTGAGAGTAATGAATGTACGAAATTCGTGTGCTAAACGCGTGTGCGTGTGAAATGAGGTGGAATTCGGAAATGTTTGTGCGGGCGTCCGAGGAACCAAGGGCCGCTCAGGCGAATGACCAGTAATAATTTAACTTGAGGCGTCACAGACAGCATTGACAGGAGAGGTTAAAATTCGGCAGACCCCATGTACCTGGGAATCGACGTTATACGGCGAAGCATGTATGCGGAGGGAAAGTGACCATGTTGCAATTTTTTATTGAGTCACACGTCATGAAATGATGGTAAACATATGTACAAATGTTGCACGCACAGACACATGTTGTAGAGTTGCAGGCGTTCATATAATCAGCTGTTTGCACTTGCGCAACCATGCCAACTGGAACACGCGTATAGGAATACCAGAAGCTGATATGAAGCGCCGATGCTCGCGAGGGTGCTGGCCTTGTACACTGCCACATAAATAAACTTCAGCGCATGGCAACTAAACACAATGGACGTTAACCCAAGGTAATAGCTGTATCAAAGGAGTACATATGTAATGTTTATAATGTTACATATGTAATGTTTATGTTATATATGGGTAGGCAGCACTCCAACCACCATTGATGTTTCACGAAGATTAGCGTCTATTCGAAAAGTAGTTCCTAGACCTGGCATAGCTCTGTGGTAAAATGTTTCATTGCCACGCAGAATGCTTGGGTTCCATTCCAGCTGGGACCCTGACATTTATGGTTTGCGTTTGTCGGGTCGACGCTACCGATGTTGGGTATTTCTTAACGCTCGCAGGTTAAATATGCCCATGCGTGTTTTCGTCGCTCTTAAGTAGATACTAAGCGTCAATCACCTGTGGCACATACCCGCATACCAGCGGCACATATCCGCCCGTAGGTACGTGCCACTGTCTGGCAGGAAGTGTTTGACGACGTACGTGACGGGATGGTCACATTATTCATGTCTTGACCAGTGTGTCATATTCGTCAAACCATCTTACCCTCCCCTGCTAAATTTGGTTCACGCCAAATTTTTTTTTCCAAATACATGCATGAATGTCTGGATCCTTAGCCTATTGGCTAGTAATGGATCCATTAAAAACATAATACAAATGAATCAGGGGCTATGTATGTACAATCACATGTTTGGGGGGAAATGTAGTATATACAGGTGTTCAAAAAATTGTCCATAAAAAGCAGGTGTATGAATAGGAAAGATACATTCAAGATAAATTACAGTGCTAAAAACAAACGCTCGGTTTATACAAAAACTATGAATAAGACAGCTGTGTATAGTTCTCATTGCAATAACACGCATACAGAAGACCACACGTCAGGACTGCAGTACATCGTCAGTAATACAGGCTGCAAATTTTTATCGTCGTCCCCAAAACAGCAGCAGTAGGAAAAACATGTACAAGGTATTATAAGTTGATGTTATTTTCCTACTTTTTGTTCTTCGATAAGCTGGATGTTGTGTGATGCAAGAAAAAGTCTTTTAACGCCTGATCTACCCTGGTTGATTGTAAAACGGATGACGGGAGATCATTCCAAACTTTAACCCTGGCGTACTTGAGACGGCGTTGTCCGTATGTGTTATGAGAGAGAGGGATTAAAAATTTGCCTTCGGAGGCAGAGCGACTACTTTTACCTGGTGTTTGGAAAATAGTTCTAGGAAAGGAGAAGTTGTTACAAATTATTTTATATACCAAGAGAGTTATACGATAATCTCGTAGCGTAAGCACGGGCATTATCGCGGTTTTGGAAAATAGAGGCTGAGAGGGTGTACGAGGGGGAACATGGTTTATTATTCTCAAGCCTCTCTTTTGTAGGCATATTATGTGCTTGATGTATGCGTGATAGGTGAATTCCCAACATTCGATGCAATATGTTATCTGAGATTGGAACAGAGAGAAGTAGATGGTGCGCAAGATATCAGTTTCAAAATGCTGTCGAGCTTTGGTCAGGGTAAAACAGACAGAGGAAAGTTTCTTCCCCAGTGTGTCTAAATGGGGCTTCCAGTTTAACGCATCGTCCAGCATTACGCCTAAATACGAGATCCTACCGACTTTTTCTATTTCTTTATCATTGATCTTCAGCTTGCCCATAGTGAAGTCTACAGGCTTGCAAGGGGATTTAAAAACTATATATTTGGTTTTATCGGTGTTTAAAATAAGCCTATTTGTTGTGAACCACTCGCTGATTTTTAAAAGTTCGTCGTTTAAAATATGTGCCGCAGTATGAAGTGACGGGGTGGTGAAAACTAGCGCTGTGTCATCCGCGTACATTACAGCACTTACCCTAGAAAGACAATTGCTTAAATCGTTAATATATAACGTAAAAATAATGGGTCCGAGAACGGAGCCCTGTGGTACTCCCGCATCTACTGGCCTTAAACTGGAAACATGCTCGTCAATAACTACCCTTTGGTATCACCCATATAGATAACTTTTAAAAAACTGGAGGGACTGGCCTCTGAATCCATATCGCTCAAACTTTTGGCTTAATATTTGAAGATGAACTGTATCAAACGCTTTTCTAATGTCTAGAAACACACCTATAGCAAATTGGTTGTTGTTGAGGGCCTCATTAATTACATCTGTCACGGAAAGTACTGCAGATAGAGTTGATTTGGTTTTCTGAAAGCCATGTTGGTCCGGCGATAGAATACCGTTTTTATGCAGGAAATTTTTTACTCGCATCGCTAATAACTTCTCGAACAACGTATTAATGCAGCTTAAGACGGATATAGGTCTGTAATTGTTGAGTTCATTTTGGTTTCCAGTTTTATAAATTGGGGTTACTTTAGCTATTTTTAGAATTTCAGGATATATACCCGTATGGAACGCTTTACTAAAAAGTAATACTAAGGTTGGAGCTAGGATTTCTATATTTTTGTAAGGACCGAAATAGGTATGCCATCAATGCCTTTAGCCTTCCCTGAATTCAAATTTTTAGCAGTTGCTATAACCTCTGTTTCAGTTATGTCGATGTAACCAAATGACGGACCATGCCAAGGAGGTAAAGAAGGTTCTTTTGGTGAACTTAGGCCACTATGCAGGTTTGAACCGACAGAACACAAGTGCTCGTTCAACTGATTTGCAAGATTCTGCATTTGCGGCATTTCAGGGAGGACTTTTTTTGATAGAGTTGGCTGTATAATAGAGCTAATAACTTTCCAAACTTTGCCACAGTCATTGGGAGTTGAAGTTACTTGTTTCTTGTAGTAGAGTCGCTTCTGTTTACGCATAGCTGCAACTGCTTTGTTTCTATATATTCTAAACTGGTTATTGTAATAAGAGTTCCCTCTGTTTTGTTTCATTTTGGTGTACCAGAAATCTCGCGTTTTTATAGCATTTAGTACGTTAGCTGTCATCCATGGACATATTGGATGCGTATGGTACGTTTTCTTTATTTTTACTGCTGTCCTTGATAATCGACTTTATCCGTTCGACTATAGGGTCCGACAATGTTCGCTAACATCCATACCGTTAAGGTCCTCAAAATTGGCTGCAGAGAGCAGCTGCGAAACCCTGTCGTAATCAAGCCGTGTAGTATAGCCATGAAAATTATTGCTGGTTATGTGGTTGTTGCCGAGGCGATATAGGAATGCTATTGGCATGTGGTCAGCTACAGAAATGTCGTATGTTCCTGAAAGGGAACTGACAGGTTTGAAGTTGCATAGGACATGATCCAAGCATGCACAGGTGTCTGAAGTGATTGGAGTGGGATATGAAATGAGATTTTGGAAGCCATAAGAATTTAGCAAGTTTTGATAGTCATCACGGTTGTCACCTAAGATATTGATGTTCATATCGCCCACAACTACTGTATTCTTATGATTGTCGTTTAGGTAAGAGAAAATACTTTCAAGGTCTTTCAGAAACTGCTTGCGATGCGACTGCGGGGGTCTATATACAGCACTATAAATGACATCATCAATTTCTACAAATAAGGATTCACAACTAGTAGCAGCAGGTAAGTATGAACATTTTTTATATGCGAGAGGCTTCCTAATATATATATTCCTACTCCTCCTCCCCTATTATTTGCTTCTCGAGGGTGGGATATAAACAAGTAATTAGGAATGTTATAGCTTTCGCCAGGCATCAACCAGGTTTCTGTAAGCGCAATAACATCGTACATACATGAATGCTGGGTTAGAAGGGAGCAAAGAGCATCGCTGTTTTTTGAAACGCTTCTAATATTACAGTGAAGTATGGAGCGTGTGCCTTTTGTTTTATGGAAGTTGTCAACTACAGATGGAGTCAGCATAACAGAAGGGCTTATGCTATCTGCGCAAGATCGGCTTCGTTGCGGATGCTGATAGTGTCCGAGTTGTCGGCTTTTTTCATCAATATGCGCCCGTTTGCAACCCAAGCGTGTCGCCAATTGTGACGTTTTTTTGCGGCAACGGCTTTTCCTAGTAGGGCTTTATACGAAGGACAGTGATGCTCGTTAAGATACACAGGCGTCGATCCGGCAATTCCAAGGTCAGATGTATTCAGTCGCATTTTTTTTTTTGTAGCATAAAGCAGCTTATCGCGGGCTGCGCAGGACATGAATTTTATGACAATGTTTGACACATTTCTGTCCTTAGTCGGTACCCAGTGGGCTACATCAATATCAGCTGGAGATAGCGTTACTCCAATTTTCGTGCTAAGCGCGGTAACAATATCGGTCACTGTCTTTTCGGTTGATTAAGGGGGTTACCGCGAGAGCACCCAAACGTAAGCAGATAGATAGATAGATAGATAGATAGATAGATAGATAGATAGATAGATAGATAGATAGATAGATAGATAGATAGATAGATAGATAGATAGATAGATAGATAGATAGATATAGATAGATAGATATAGATAGATAGATATAGATAGATAGATATAGATATAGATAGATAGATATAGATAGATAGATATAGATAGATAGATATAGATAGATAGATATAGATAGATAGATATAGATAGATAGATATAGATAGATATAGATAGATAGATATAGATAGATATAGATATAGATATAGATATAGATAGATAGATAGATAGATAGATAGATAGATAGATAGATAGATAGATAGATAGATAGATAGATAGATAGATAGATAGATAGATAGATAGATAGATAGATAGATAGATAGATAGATAGATAGATAGATAGATAGATAGATAGATAGATAGATAGATAGATAGATAGATAGATAGATAGATAGATAGATAGATAAGCTCAAAGTCGCCAAAGTTCGCCAAGAAATGCTTCATATTTATAAGAATGACGAGGACAAGAAGCCGAGCCAGCGACGGGTGGCGACATGTGGCGCAAGAAGAAGAAAGAAGTGAAGCGCGTTTTTAAGAGGGAGAGAATATTACTGCTTTAAGAATGGGTACTCATCGAATAGACATAAGCAGACACGTGGCATACCACAGGAGGCTGTCCTGTCACCAGTTTTATTTAACATCTTCTTAAGCTATATTCCATCAACTAAGGATATTCAGTTATATGTGTACGCGGACTATATTGCTTTCTTTCCTACTAATACCGATCTTCAATCCCTATACCCGAGTCTATAAAATTATCTCAATATGATAGAAGGATGGCTCAAAAACATTCATATGACGCTGAACCTAAAGAAAAGTGCGCTTCTTGCATTCTCTTTTCTGCAGCCTATCAACATCTCGTTAATATGTAGTAATGAGCTCATTCCGCCGGCAAATTCCCTTAAATATTTGGGCATCGTATATAATGATACATTAAATTGGAGAAGCCACATTGATGATGTGTACTCCGAGGCAATACGGACCATGGGGTGGGTACGGAAGCTCGCAAACCGTGAAGCGTGTTCAAGAAGAGATGCGCTAATAATGATATATAAACTTTACGTGCGGCCTATCATGGAATTCGGATGTGTATTGTTTTCTGGCAGTGCAGCTTATAAAACGAGACCTGTAATACTGCTGGAAAGAGAAGTGTTGCGTTTGTGTCTGGGTCTCCCAAAATTTGTTGCAAACAACGTGTTGTATGCGAAAGCCCGCCTACCTTCTCTGCTAAATAGGTTTAAAATTCTTACTATGCATTAAAGACATGCAGTTCACAGCAAAGGCGCTCATTTTACGCTTTAATTCAAGAACCAAGTTTATTCTTCGAAACACATTGGTCGCGACTACACACCCCGCAAATCATATTTGCACAAGCGATGCGACATCACCTGAATGTAAAAATTAAAAATATTGGTCCAATAGACAACCTAAAGTAAATGTTTACCATACAATTTGATGATATATTTCCCCATAACGCAAAACAATTGGACCATAGGTACTTAAATGACCAGTTAGCAGATTACCTATCTCACCTGGAGATAAGCCATATCATTGCGACTGACGCATCTGTGTGAAAAGAAAAGGCTGGGGGTTGGCATCTTCTCTCCTTCTTTTGACAGGTCCTTTTCGATTCGACTCCCATATTATGCCCCTGTATTAATTGCAGAATTATTGGCTATTGTTCATGCTCTACCCAAATTGCCCTCAAGCGAATCATCAGCAAAGATCATTAGAGGTTCGTTATCAGTTTGTAATGCACTTTCTGCGGCAGCAAATGCAGAGGTGATGAATAAGTTTTGTTATTTAATACCGAAAAACGTAAAAAAATGCATTTGCTATGGGTACCAGGTCACCACAGATTATATTTTAACGAAATGGCGGACTCTTTAGCAGCACTATCCCTGAGTGGGCCCACCATCCCATTTTTGCCAGATACGGCTTACGTCACAGCGCTAAGGTTCCGAAATGCTTGTTTGCAATGGGGAATAGGTAATTTGGATAAATTTAAAGACTTAGAGCATTTAATGTATTGCTTGAATAAACAGTGGTGTGTATCTCGCCAGTTATAAGTCACTTATACCAGATTGCGCTGTACAGTTCCACAACTAAATTATTACCTTAACAAAGCTCGACTCAAGGCGTCACCGCTGTGCATTTTTTTTTTTGCAGCGAAATTGCAACAATTGAACATTTCTTTTTATTCTGTCGTCGTTACTTTTATCATAGGCAAATATTTTTAGAAGCCCCATTTCAGAAGTTAGGAATACAAGTAAATATACCAGTACTTTTATCACTTGGCGGCACTTCATTTGGTTACAGCGACGAGGATATATGCTCCACTGTGTTTGACTACATAAATGCAACTAAAAGATTACCATGCTAGTGAACCGTAACTTTTTCAGATTTTAGTTTATAATTCGTAGATATGTCTGTCAGAGAAAAGAGATGGTTTGACCACTTGCTCAGCAACCATTTTTGTTTATTGGCAATTTATCCCTAAACTAATTTTTCAGATTGGCTTTAATTTCATTTTAGTTTCATTCAAGTATCCTGCCTCCCGGTTCTTGGCCTATCCTCCACTGTGTGTGAGCACCATTCATCCGAAGTCATCCGCATCAGCATCATCAGAAGCACGTGGGGAACGCGCAGAGAGCCGAGCAAGACCTAGTCGAAGGGCACGCCGGACCAGGGCGCTGTCATTGGAGGTTTCGTTCGTGGCCGCGTGTACAGAGGGCCCGGTGCTCGCCTGGTGGTCCTCACGGTGGCTCCAGCTGGGGCACGTCGGACCAGGGCGCAGTCCATGGAACTCCTCCTGTCTGTTCCCTGGGGATCGAGGTCCGGGAGCAGAGGTACCTGTCCGGGACTACCGACACCAGGTGCGGCTCTTGCTACGTCGGCGTGCGCGACAGGGACGGCAGGTTCCGGATCATCGCCGCCACCTGAGACGGCTGAAATCCGTCTACGAACGTGAAGCCTGACGGAGGCCTTGTTTCCTTCTGCGACCGCACGCGCCACCTGCGTGCCTGAGCTCGCAACGGACAAGGGGCATCGCCGTGCGTGGACTGCCACCTCCTCGGGACGCCGGTTCAACAAACTGTGAGCTATTGTGTAGCCACGTAGATTAGACAGTAGCCGCTCGGACTTTAGGCAGTTTAAGTGCGTACTTCTGTGCTTGTCTTTGTGATATCGTCGATCGAGTCCCTTGTTTTTACAAATGTTGTTCAAGGTATACTCCGGCGTCATCTCATGTCGTTCATTTCATTGACCACGCACGGGCAACCATGACGAACCACCCCTGTCGTTACAATGAGAGACGCCGTTGTGGAGGGCTCCGGAAATTTGGACCACCTGGGGTTCTTTAACGTGCACCCAAATCTGAGCACACAGGCCTACAGTATTTTCGCCTCCATCAAAAATGCAACCGCCGCAGCCGGGATTCGATCCTGTGACCTGCGAGTCAGCAGCCGAGTACCTCAGCCACTAGACCATCGCAGCGGGGCGAACCTCTTTACGAGCAGGAGACCAGACTAACACGTGCAATAAAAGTTGAATATCTAATGAACCAGGCCGTCTGTACAGCGCTTGCTGCCAATTATACAGTCCCATATAAACCACTACTCGACCTTGATACCTCTATAGCTTTCGTTGAAACGGGGATCAGTTTTACAATGCTAGAGGAACCAGGGAACAGCGCAAGGATAGGACAACAGAAAAACAAAGTGCCGAGTATAGAATTTGTAGTCATATAAGGCTAAGTTAACCCTTCATCGTAGTTCTCAATGCGACAAAACAGGCTTTTTCTCGCGGACCTTATATGAATCTCAATCGAAAGCGTCAGTGGTTATCGCCAGTCGTCTTTTTTTTTCCACACACACATGCGAAAACCAAGTTGGGGTGACGGTAGCGTTACCTCGAGGTTGTTTCGGTCACAGAGGGGTGGTTCACGTATATAGGCGTACTGGAGTAATTTATAGGGGCATGTATGTGCACGCGCGTAGGTAATAAATAGGAAAACAGTGGAAATGTTCTAACCTCAGGCAATGAGGCCCGTCCAGCCATTGACTTCTACTCCTGGGGACATCACCGATTTAGGCGCGTATATGCTTGTTAGACAACATGAACAGTACGCGGTTCATTGTGTGCTAGTCGTTACCGCAGTTGGGCTGCACTAAAGGCCCAAGCGCTAACCCGGAACCGGGAAAGTGTCTGAAAACGTTGAAAATGTATGAAACGGGAGAAGAAAACAAGTTAATATAAGCCAATACAGGAGGTCAATGATTGATTGATTGATTTGTGGGGTTTAACGTCCCAAAACCACTATTTGATTATGAGAGACGCCGTAGAGGAGGGCTCCGGAAATTTTGACCACCTGGGGTTCTTTAACGTGCACCCAAATCTGAGTACACGGGCCTACAACATTTCCGCCTCCATCGGAAATGCAGCCGCCACAGCCGGGATTCGATCCCGCGACCTGCGGGTCAGCAGCCGAGTACCTTAGCCACTAGACCACCGTGGCGGGGCGAGGTCAATGACGACATTATCTGTTGTACCATTGTGACATTGAAGAATTAAGGCGTAGACATAGAAGGCCTTAGTCTAAATTGTAGACGCGTTGTAGCGACATAGAATCTTCAATGACGAGATTGTCGAGAATAATACATATATACTCCTCTAACTCTTGCATTTCACATCAATGGCGAATAAATATGAGCACAGGCGGGACTAATTTCTCCGAGAGAAAGAATTATTTTAATGGGGAGCTGGAGAGGTTTGCCTGGTTTTTCCCCTAGAAGGCTACTCCAGGTGCCGGGTGGTGACTATAATATATACAATCATAAACACACAACGCATACAGTCACTCACACGCACTGCACTATTTGCAACGGTTCGTTCAAGCTTGTGGCCTGTAAGAATGTCAGTAGCACTTTTGTGGAGTCTAATGCACCGGAGCTGTTCTGAAATGCACCCAGAATATTTTTTATCTCCAAGTTTGTGTCCTGTTGTATTTCTAAGGCCATATTCAAGGACTCTCTCTCTCTCTGATGCGTATATCGTGCACTCACAGAATACATGATTGATGCCTTCAACAACGTCACTTTGTGCCCAAAATGGTGAGTCTGACACTCCAATGTTGTTCCTGAAGTAATTCTTATATGCAAGAGAGCAATAAACATACATTCGGGAAGTAGTGTTACGAGCAATGCCCGGTATCACCGTGAGGTTGGTGGGCTCCTAGTCCCAGAGTCATCTAGCTTCGGCCTTGGCTCCCAGTTGTCGCTAATCTTCCAGGTCCTCGAGGACAAGCAGTAGTTGAAACCCTAATAAGGCAGACATTCAGGGAAACAAAGAAGCTTGAGGAGATGAAACATTTTTGAACACCGTTTTCGTTAAAGGAGGGGGTACTAAGCACACACATGCGTGCTATATAGTGTATGCAGTTATTGCCTTGAAATAAACAAGACCACCGCGGTCTTGTGTTGACAAGTTGTCATAACATTGGCTCCAGGGACACTTCGTGTTTGTTTCTTTAATTTTTCGTTACGCCGTAGGAGGCGGTGGACCGCAGATTCATTTTGGACACCTCTAATTCCTTTAACGGACACCTGCAATCTCTGCGCACGGGTGTTTTAGTCTTCGTAACTCATGCGGCTGCAGTGTCCGGGAATCTAAGCCCCGTCCTCGAGCTTCGCCACGCGACACCTTCGAAGCTGTAAGATATGCCACGATGCGTTGCCGCTTCGACGACCATTGAAGCGGACCACCAAGTTGACGCTCGGCTACGTGGTGTGACGGCCGGACGACCGCTTCCAACCGATTTCGTCGGTGTCAGGTTCCGCGTAAGCGCACACTCTCAAGCGGCGGGCTGTATAGAAATCGGTTGACTGTGTCTGGCTGCAAAAGCTTGGTCACAGATTGACAGATGGCGGATGGTGCTGCACGCAAGTGACCGCAATGAGGGCCACATATTGAAAGGACGTTCCGCACTCATTTGCCATCGGAAGCGCTCATCGCCAGAGGGCGCTGGTATACGTGTCGAGTAATTGTCCACGGCGTCTACAACACTTAAATGGCACGTCAATTTTCTCTAGATCGCGCGCCGCCTAGCAATTTTCGTCAGTATCAAAAACAATGTCTGAGATGAATACGCTTATTAGGAAGAATCAAATTATTGCTAAGTATTGTGGTTTTACATGCGAGAACCACGACATAATTATGAGCCACGCAGTTGTGGAGGCCTCCGAAAAGCACGACCGCCTGGGGTTCTTTAACGTGCACCTAAAGCACGGGCCTCTAACATTAGCGCCCTCATCTAAATTGATTGATATGCGTGGTTTAACGTCCCAAAACCCCCATATGATTACGAGAGACGCCGTAGTGGAGGGCTCCGGAAATTTCGACCACATGGGGTTTTTTAACGTGCACCCAAATCTGAGCAAACGGGCCTACAACATTTCCGCCTCCATCGGAAATGCAGCCGCCGCAGCCGGTATTTGATCCCGCGGCCTGTGGATCAGCAGCCGAGTACCTTAGCCACTAAGACCACCACGGCGGGGCCTCATCTAAATTGTGACCGTCATGGCCGGTGTCGAACCCGCGGGCCTCGGGTCTACCACCGCCGAGCGAGTAACCATGCACTCTACCACAGTGGCGGTGAGAGGGAGAATTTAAGTGCGCCTCAACAGCTCTCAGTTCAGAAGGAATGGTTATGTGCAGACAATAGCGCTATAATGCAGGACGAAACTAATGGACACAGGCCACTTCGCTGAGCAACAACCAAGCGTTTAGTATTTGCATATGCTCAATCATTTTGCGAACAACTAAAAAGAATGGAACCAGGATGCGCAGAAGCAATCTGTAGTCAGTGTGATCGAAAAGGTTTCTCCTTCTAAAGAAGTGAAATTTATAGGAGGCTTACACACGTGTCACCACCGTTGCTGATAGGAGAGAGAGCACTCTTCATTGAAATGTAGATAATTTAGCCTGCATATATAAATCACTGACTAGCTACACTGCGTGGGGGGGGGGGGGGGGATTGAGATTGAAAGTAGGGCAATAGGGAGAGAGAGAGAGAGAAATAAAAAGACAGGGTGTTAATATGGAAGACAGAATGAAAAATAAAGCAAAAAAAGGGCCACGCCTTTGACCATTGGACGATGACGCGCGTTAATAGCTTTGTCGTGGTGTCAAGCTACAGCTATAGTTATAGCTAGAGCTAAGAATGCTTCAGGCATGAGACGTGTGCGCTTATATATCGCGATGATTCGACGTTATAGTAGAATATGTAAAATGCGGCCGGTAGCCTCATTCAATTCAGTGCCGACATTTTAAAGCTAGTAGTCACATCACCCGAACCGAAACGCAAGAAATGACGTCCTACAGTTTTCTAAAATTAACCAGAGGGGACTCAGGCGCTTTGATCGTTCAGCGACCATGGTAATGATGGGTAGTACACGGATTTGCCTATATTCTTCGCATACCCGCAGGCGGCGAATCGTTGTTGTGGCTTCGTTTATTGCTGTGTTTTCGTTCTGTTTCGAAGAAAAAAAAATGAAACCTTTTGAACTTCGGGACCCGATTAAAAAAGGTAACCCTAAAAGAAGAAGGTGGTGAAGCGCGACCACCGAACACTTGAAGATTTTTTTTTTCTTTTTGTGAGAAAACAGCTCCTAGCCACACGAGCACACATGGAGTCAAAAGTACAAAGATTAGACGTGTACTACCCATCATTCCCATGCTCGCTGAATCACCGTGTGTTGCAACTCCCGTAGCGCCAGAGTTCCGTCTAGTGTATATTTACGAAACTCTATGCGTCATACCACCCCATGCAGTTTGAATGAAACAAAAGCTTCTGCCTGTACTACATAAGTATTGGTGTTCCTCTTGTTAGTGATTGGCCCTTGTCACAGAGGGGGCAGTAACTTACGCCATGCTGTTTTCCTATTTCTACTATTTCAGCGTTACTGCTACCAGTACCGGAGCCGACAGCGACGTGCCAATATACCAATGATTTCATATAAAGCGTTTCTGCTCCCTTCACGCGGCTCCAAGCTTCTGAGGTGCAAATAGGCTCCCGATGTCTCAGACGAACTCTAGCGGTAGTCGGTTAGTTGTGACAGCTTATGGAAGTGCATCGGAAACACGGACAGGCAAGGGGAAAAAACCTCACAGGTTCCCTTAAGCATTTGTCTAAGAAGACTCGAAGGCGAAAGCCACATGGTTCATTAAGAATTCGCCTATAAGGCTACTGGAAAGTGCAATCCATCGTCTTTTATCTTCCCCTTTTTCACGAGAGTATACTCTATTCATTCCGAAAATTGGGCCGATTTGTGACTTTACGACAACGTCCTAGGCTGACCTCATAGTACATTGATGTCATGTTACTTTTGGTACACCGACTGCACGTACCCACTTGAGTACCACGTGACTTTCAACCGACCTTTTCTATTTGCGTTTTCGTTAGGTGAAGCAGCTTATGGCGGTGTTCATTCCTGTAGTATGCGACGTGGCCATTGCTGCGCATGAGCAACAGCTTGCTCAAGCACTGCCAGAACGTTCTCACACGCTAGCACGTTCAGGCCTGTTTAAAGGGCTTGGTAAGACGCTGTGGTCCCTCCCCGGCCTTAACCCTAGTTCACACTGAAGCAACCGCATTCTACAGTCGAAACGCAGCGTCCTTCGCACTGGACGCACTCGGCGCCGCCGAATATGCTATCTACGATGGGGCGAACGCCAGATGGATACGCTGGCACCCGGTTGTTGTCGCAGCTCGTAAACGCCACTACGCTATCCGGTGGTCAATAAGGATGATTCTCGTACGCAGGAAGCAAGAAGAATCAGTACTGCTTACTTTACTGGCAAGTCGCTGTCTTGTTAATGCATGAAGAGCAGAAAAAACCGCCGACGCCAGCGGCGTTGGTGGGTTCGTCTTGCTCTGCAAAACCACGACAAGCTCGGTCACGCCAACGAAGAGCTCGGTCACCTCTTCCACGAAATAGGGACGTGAAGTAGGCACAAAGTGGGTTAAACTCCCGTTGGTTACCGCATTCAATTACGTGCACTGCGCGTCGCAAGTGAGTAGGGCTTGGCCGCCGTTCTTCTTAATTCCTTGACTAGCACTCCTATTAGCTCGCGGCGACCGATTCGGCGCCAAGCGCAGGAAAAATCGATCCGAGAGCGATCAGCGCGGTGAGAGCCCTTTCGGCGGATCTCACCGCCACCGAATCGGATTAGGCACACTTTCGGCGGCCGGAATGCTCCGTGCGAACTCGCCATTACACATGCACTTTCAGCAATCATGTGATGGCGTCGGCGGTGAACGAGATTCTGCAGACGCTTGATCAGTGCTCCGGCGTGGCGTTGCGATGAGCCCGCGTTAAGTAAAGGGGGGGGGGGGGGGTAGGCGTTGAGGAGGTGCACCTCCCCCCTCCGACACCCCTCAACTATACAACCACTCGGGCTTCACAGTGCCAGCATTGCGTTTTCTTCTCTCTTACTTTCGACGGGTGAAAGGCAGCCTTGAAGGCATCGATGACCACTGAGCGGCGTCGTGTTTGATGAACGAGTCCGGAGCACCCTCTCTTGACTCGAATTCGCCCTTGCCGCCGACGTCGACGTTGTCCGGCGGGGGTGCCGCTACGCGGAAGAGCCCGTTGCGGTGAGAGAAGTAGGGGAGAGTTTAAGACATGCACGGCCGGAAGTGAGAGTGGGAAAGAAAAGAAAGCGCGCACAACAAGAAGGAGAGTGATCACTGCATCTGGATCGTCCCCGCCTTTTTGCATGCATCGCCCGGCCAACACGCGGCCGCATCGGCGCGGCCCGTATAAAAGGGTCTGCCGGCTCTCGGTCTGGACACAAGCGGTCTCACCACCGCAGCAGCAGCACCCAGTGTTATAAGCTCTTAAGCGGCGGCAAGAAGCAGCAGCGTTACAAAGCCATGTGGAAGGTGAGCCGCCGCCCCCCTCGGCGTCCCGCACAAGCTCGGTGGACTCGTACGGCAGGTCCCCTCCCGGAGCAATACCCCAGGACTATCGGATGCATACACGGGGGCCTGCCTACCTGCCTGCCGTTTTGCGGGTCGGGGAGACAGTTCAGCGATGCGACAACGTGATGCAGAGGAAGGGATAGATAGCTATACAACTTTCGGTGACTAACGTCACAAACAGCTATAGTCTGATAGTATGCAGAGTAACTGTCTTCAGCAAGACAACTATCTTATGGATAGAACTAACTACCGAATATTGTATCGCAGTTAACCATGCAGAGTAGTTTGGCATGCTACTCAGCTAAAAAGCTTTCGGTTACGAACGTTAAAAACAGCTATAGCGGCATCGTGTGAACAGTATATGTCTTCAACAACAAATTTGTATTATGGATAGAGTCTATAATGCAGAGTACTGCATTTTAGTCAAATGTGTAGAAGAGCATGATATGCTACATGAATAAGATGCCTCCGGTTGTGAAAGTCACAAGCAGTTAGTGCTGTAGTGCAGAGTAACAGCACTAAACGAAGAACTAGCTGACTTTGAGAGCCTTTACTGAGGGCTATTCAAGTTAGGTTAACAATGCGCAGAATAGCTACGGATTCTAAAATAATATGTGACCCAGTAACAACCTACGTCCTCTGAAGGTGCGTTATATAGTCAAAGTTATGGTAAAGAAGCCTATAGCTCAGCCGCTAGTGTAATGTCAAGATCTCTCACATTTTCCCTGCAGTTCAACCATGAAAATCTGCTTGCATTAGACACACCTAACTTGACCAGCAGCTACATTTTAGTTCGTTGCAAGCGTCGTAGTTAAAGCTACTAATGCAAAACGGAAGAACAGCTGTTAGAATTGATTCTAGTCAAGAACTCTCAATATCGTTTCACAGTTTGGAGTAGCCATGAGAAACTCGCGATGCTTACTCGATAGCAGTGAAGACACTGCCATTCATGGTATGGGCCGTTTTTTTCCCCAGGCTCTCAGTAGCCAGCTTGCATTGAGCAGTAGCCAACATATGAATGATGTGCACCAACCAGATTCAAACGTATAGGCTTCTGGATAATCACTACAAATAATTGGTAGCTAACAGCCTTCCCCGACAGCCACGGATACATTGGCAAGCCCAATCTCGAACATGTCCAGTGGAAATAGTCTGAACAGGCAGCGTTAGGATGAATAGGGATACATTTAATTTCACATATATGCGAACGACAGAGGTAGACGTCATATCTTTTGTGGGAAAATACACAACGCATGTCTACGTTTAGGCAGAATTGTCGTTGGTGAAAAGCCCACATGCTGGCTATGGAGTGCGTTGAGAATAGTGACAACGATCATGACCCCAGCTTGTTACAGTCCAGCATAGATTCGTCAACATGCCTATAGACGACCAAGCAAATTCAAAAGTTACCCCAACGAACGCAATTAAAAGTTATATGTTTCATACCCGTTTAAAGCTGCGACAAGGGCTTTATATGAGCTAAGCCATACCAAGGAAAAGCAACAGCCAGACATTGACTCACGTGATATTTAGGGTCATGTGTCATAACTATGCGTGGCTTATGCCCGATGTTATACAATTTATTGATTGATATGTGTGGTTTAACGTCTAAAATACACAATGTGAATATGAGAGCCACCATAGTGGAGGGCTCCGGAAATTTCGACCACCTGGGGTTCTTTAACGTGCACCCAAATCTGAGCACACGGGCCTACGGCATTTTCGTCTGGATCGAAAATGCAGCCCCGAAGCCAGGAGTCGCTCCCGTGACATTGACGTCAACGGCAGAGTGCCTTAGCCACTATAGACCACCGCGAAGGGCTCGATATCAGATGCGAGGGCATTAAATTGACAAAGGGTGTCAGTATGACGCTTTAAAGGTTGTGTGCGATGCGATACCACCTCCAGGGTACCTTCCTCAAAAAGTGCAAGTGCTGAAGATGCGTCAATGTGTTTAAAGCGCATAGGAGCCAATGCAACTACGCAAGCTCAACGGGGGCCAATATTGGATGGCAGTACAGGTTACTGATCAACGGTTCACTCGCAGGTCGCGGTTTCCGCAATGTGCTTCGCCGTCCTGGCGAACGCCGGTAACATTGGAGGTGGATTTGGCGGCAGCGGCATCGGTGGTGCCGGTTTCGGCGGACACCACGGTGGCGGCAGCTTCGGTGGTCACCACGGCGGTGGTGGCTTCGGCGGAAGCCTGGGTAGTGCTGGACTTGGTGGTGGACTCAGCGGCGCTGGACTCGGAGGCGGACTCGGAGGAACGAGTTTCACCGTCCACCACGGCGGTCACGATGGAGCTGGTGCTGGCGCCGGCTACGGAAGTGGATATGGCGGTGCAGGCGGACTTGGTGGAGGATATCGCGGAGGTCTCGGCGGAGGTCTCAGCGGTGGTCTTGGCGGAGGTCTCGGTGGAGCTGGCGGCCGTGGATACTACGGAAGCGGTGGCGCAGGCGGAGTAAGTGGTTTAGATCGACATGTTCTGCCATTTCGATGCATCAAATGCTCTATAAACATCACGGCGACAACTATGGTCATTGGTCGCTATAGATTCAACGCCTGCAACATACGACAGAAGCGACTACCAGCACATTTGTCTCCACTAGGCACAAACACTGTCTTAAAGCAATTGTCAGACGTGCATCTACAACGGACAATTACTGAATGATTTCATCTTTGTCAGTGGCACGCCATGAAAAATTAGACCCTTGGCCAGATTTTTTCGTTTAAGTGTGCACGTGTAAATGGTGTGCAACTGACGTGCTGTGTGATTATTATCATATACTGATCTCATTCGGGCGTACATGCAGGCCTACAGGGGCGACTACGTCGACGAGACTCCCAAACCTTACAACTTTGGCTACGAAGCTCAGGGCCCCGACGGTTCCAGCTCGCGCCAGGAAGCGGGTGACGGTAGCGGCCGCGTTGAGGGAGTCTACACCATCAGCACGGAGGGCGGACAGAGGAAAGTCAAGTACTCTGCCGACGCCGGTGGATTCCGCGCCATCGTCGAGACCAACGAGCCCGGAACTGAGAGCAACAGCCCCGCCGACGTGAACTTCATTTCATCGCAGCCACCTGCGTCCGAGCTGGCTGCTAAGTACGGACCTACCGGACCTTCTGCCTACGGTGGAGGCCGTGGTGGATACGGTGGCGGAGCCGGTGGATACAGAGGAGGTGCTGGAGGCTACGGTGCTGGAGGATACGGTCTCGGTGGAGGTCTTGGCGGAGGTCTTGGAGCTGGCTTGGGCAAGGGAGGCTTCGGTCATGGCGTCGGAGGTGGTCTCGGAGGCCTTGGCGGTGGTGCTGGAGCTTTGGGTAGTCATCACGGCGGTGCCGGTGGTCTCGGAGGATTCGCTGGTGCCGGCGGCTACAAAGGAGGTGCTGGTGGGATCTTGGGAGGAGCCGGGGCCGCCGGGAAGTACGGCGGTGGTGCCGGCGGTGCTGGCGGTGGCTGGCAATGGTGAAAATGAAGAAGCCCGTATGTGTTTGTGCTCGACTTTGTGTGTGCGTGCATGAGGACGTGCTTGCAGTCGTCGTCAACGTTGTGTCTTTGTCCCCTTTCTGTACGTGTACTGTGCTTTGTTCGTGTGCGTGGGACCGGGTTCAGAGCTTTCGGAGAGCCCCACAAGCAGGGTGCTTCACCTCGTGGTGCATGGATAAATGTGGTGTGGCCCTTTTGTTATGTTCACCGCGTTTAGGAAATAAACGTTACTTTTTGACAAAAACATGAAATATCTTTGATTTTGCTTCTTTTATAATAATAAATTTATACGACTCACACAAAACAAGAAAGCGCAAGCTTTTCAGGGCCACAATTAGTATTGACCCGATTGACAACGGCGTCAGGAACGTCTGAAAACCGGCCGCAGCCGCTGAACGATGCACGTTATGACACTGTTAAACTACTGCATCATTGGTAAGAGGGCTTGAATAAGATAACCATGTACATGACAGGTAAGTTGAATGGGACTCGTAGAACACTGCATGAACCTGCTCCTCCTAATGGCGAGATACAACTCCTCAAGCCTGAGAGTAAGCTCAAGCCTGCTGAGCAGAACATGAAAACGATGGGAAAGGAACACAGCGCCTTCTCTCCTAAGCCTCGTTCTACGCAGTGC
This sequence comes from Rhipicephalus microplus, assembly GCF_013339725.1. Lineage (NCBI taxonomy): Eukaryota > Metazoa > Arthropoda > Arachnida > Ixodida > Ixodidae > Rhipicephalus > Rhipicephalus microplus. The sequence goes on from NC_051171.1 coordinate 131,944,242, forward strand.
TTGACAACATTGTAATTGTACAGGCCCACCTAACCAACCACTCGACCTTGGTACCTCTATATCTTTCGTTGAAACGGGGATCAGCTTCCCAATGCTAGAGAAATTCGGGAATAGCGAAGGATCGGACAAATAGACAAAGCGCTGACTATGTAACACGGCCAAGTTAGTACTTCGTTGTAGTTATCAATGTGGCAGAACTGGTTTGCTCACGCCAGCCTTATATAAATCCCAATCAAAAGCGTCAGCGGTCATCGCAAGTCATTTCCATGTTATTTTTAAGGAAAAAAAATGGTTAAGTGAGAGTTTTTCAAGGCTGTCACAGTCACAGGGTATGCTTCACGATTATTCACGTATCAGTGTTTTTGAATATATTAAAGGTAAGTGAGAAGAACTAGTTAATAAGAGCCCTTATAGGGTGTAAATGACACCAGCATCCCGTCTACTTCAAAAAATTAAGAAGCAGACACACAAGGCGTTAGTCAAAATGATAGTCGCGTCATTGCGACTGAAAATCTTTGATGATGAGATTGTCAAGAATAAGACAATGCCTTCTAAAACTTCCTTTTCAAAACATACACGGGTAAGTATGAGTAAAGGCGTGGCTGACTTCTCCGAGAAAGAAAGAGAGAGAGAAAAATAAACATCTATTCTGGAAGCAGTATTACGAGCAATGCCCGCTATCCCCCTGAGGTGGGAGTTGCGGCTCCCTAATCAGGGAGTTATCTGGCTTCGACTGTTCTTTCCACCTTGGCGACCAGTTGTCGGTGGTCTTCGAGGTCCTCGAGGGTAAGCAATAGAGGAAAGCGAAATAAGACGGACATTCCGGGGAAAAAAGTCTTCAAGAAATGAAACATTCTTGAAAATTGTTTTTGGTAGGAGAAGAGGGATACAAAACGCACACGTTCACGCGCTAAGGTATGCAGTTATTGCCTTGAAGAAAACAGAAGAATTGAAGAATTTTGAAAAAAATTTCATTGCACCGCAAAAAGAGGAGGACTGCAGATTCACTTTGGCCACCTGTGGTTCCTTTAAAGGACACCTGCAATCTCTGCGCACGGGTGTTTTTGCATTCGTAACTCATGCGGCTGCAGTGTCCGGGAATCAAACCCAAGTCCTCGAGCTTCGCCGCGCGACGCCTCCAAAGCTGGAAGATATGCCACGATGCGTTGCCGCTTCATGACCATTGAAGCGGTCCACCAAGTTGACGCTCGGCTACGTGGTGTGACGGCCGGACGACCGCATCCAACCGATTTCGTCGGTGTGAGGTTCTGCGTAAGCGCGCACTCCCAAGCGGCAGGCTGTATAGACTGGCAGGAGGAAGATCGGTTGACGGTGTGTGGCTGCAAAAGCTCGGTCACAGAAGGACAGCTGACGGATGGTGCTGCACTCAAGCGACCGCAGTGAGCGCCACATATTGAAAGGTCGTTCCGCACGCATGCGCCATCGGAAGCGCTCATCGCCAGCGGGCGCTGGTATGCGTGTAGAGAAATTGTTCACGGCGTCTACAACACTCAAATGTCCCGCTAATTTTCTCTAGATCGCGCGCCGCCTAGCAATTTTCGTCAGTATCGAAAACAATGTCTGAGATGAATACGCTTGTTAGGAAGAATCAAATTATTGCTAATTACTGTGCTTTTACATGCCAGAACCACGATATGATTATGAGCCACGCAGTTTCGGTGGGTTCCGAAAAGTTCTTTAACGTGCACCTAAAGCTAAGTATTCACACACGGGCCTCAAACATTCTCGCTTCTATCGGAATCGTGACAACTGCGGCCGGCATCGAACCCACGACCCTCAGCAGCCACGCGCAGTACGCACTGTACCACCATGGCGGCGAGGGAAAGAACACACATATGTGCACCTCAACAGCTTTTTATTCAGAAAGGTACGCATTTGGACTATAGTTGGTTCATCACTATAAGCAGGAAACAGCGCTGAAAGACAGGACGAAACTAATTGTCAAAAAATTACTGCACTGAGAAATAACAAACTGCTTAGTCTTTCAGGCAGCATATACATATAATCAACCAGTTTTGCGACAGCAACAACAAAAGAATGAACCCAGGAGGCTCAGAAGCAATACTGTAATCAAGGTGACAGAAGCTGATGGTAACACCTCTTGCTGGGACAACTACTGCGCCTGACGCACACTGGTAGTTAAAGTTTCTTCTTCTAAAGGAGTGAGATTGATGGGACGCTTACAAATGCGTCACCACTGTTGCACATGTACGTAGAAGGCTTCAGACTTGAGACACGCGCACGCATCGTGATATTTTGGGAGAACAGAGGAATACTTAACATGCGGCTGGTAGCTGCATTCACTTCAACGCCGACTATCGAAAGCTAGGAGTCCCGTGATCCAAGCATAAACGAAACGTATGACGTCATACCGCAACAGTTTGAATGAAACAAAATGTTCTGCCTGTACTGCATAAGTACTGCACTTCACCTAGAGTCAACGGTTGGCCTGTTTCGCAGGGAAGCCAGTAACCTACGCTATGCCACTTCGCGGTAACCACTATTTTGATAGCATCACTACCACTATGTGTCAGAGTCAGCAGCGACGTGCTCCTTTACCAATGACGTCATACGTGACGTTTCTGCTCACGTCACGTTACTCTTAGTTACTGAGGAGCAAATAGGCTCTCCCTGTTTGAGACGCACTGGTGGGGTAGTGGGTTAGTCGTGGCAGCTTATGGAAGAGCATATAAAATATGGACGACAGGGAAGAAAAAAAAAAACTGGCAGGTTCCTCTACGCATTCGCCTAAGTAGACTTGAAGGCGAAAGTCACATGGTACACTAGGAATTGGACTATGGGCTACTGGAAAACGAAATTCATCATCTTTTCTCTGATTCTTCTTTACCCGAGTATATAGTATTAATTTAAAAATGTGTCGAAGTGAAGGTACGTGCACCTTTGCATTTGCAAAGATGCTCGAAGCGAAGTCGACTTATTGCTCAGACGAACTGTCATCACATTGCCGGAACAATGGTCTGCATATGTAAATTTCGTTGCTGGCACCAGTTGTAATACCCGCGGAGATCGATCCACGCGCTGCCGGAACTTTGTGAAGGAAAAAAGAAGGACAATTGCGTGTTGAAATTGGGGGCTTGCAGGTGGAAGTTAAACAGCGATGGTACATAAAAAAAAATGGCAGCAAATCCACGGAGTGAATGATGGAGAGTGGGGCGAAGCATTCGTCCGTCCATCCGTTCTTGCTTCCGTTCGTCCATGCGTCCATCTGTGTGACCGCCCATGCGTCCATCCGCCCATCCGTGCGTGCGTCTGTTCGTGCGCCCGTCCCTGCGTTCGTCCATGCATCCGCCTCTGCGTCCTTTCATGCGTTTATCCATGTATCTGTCTGTGTGTCTGTTCGTCCATCTATTGAACACACCAAGTACCACCATCTCGCATCTTTTCATCATATATTCCCCATATAGAAGCACCGCCATCCAGCGGACAATCCAAGGACTAAACGAGAAGTGTCACACGCACACTTCCTTACGGCTTGCGCTGCCGGTCTACTTCCAACCTTTAACCACCTCGAGTTCATGGTAAATACTAGTTCATTGTATTCATGGCACTGCGGCTCAACGCTCGCTAAACCTTTCTAAAACTAAGGAAGTTACACCCAGCGAGTATAACGTAGCAACCCTTTCTTGTGAGATAGTGCTCAATGTACAAGGCTGCTAATGGAGATTGCAGCGTGCGCGTTTACTAAAAGCCGAATGCTCCTATCTCTCATTCCCCATTAGCAGCCATGGGCATGTACATTGAACACTATTTTTTATTGTTCAACAACGCACAGAAGAAATCTCACACCAGCACCACCTTGTAAGACAAAATGTTGTACTTGTTGCATACTACACCGGCGAGGGACGAACGGGTGCCGCTTCGCCCCTAAAAAATTAATGATCAGGAGGCCTCATCTTACCGAGAAAATGTAGGCAAGGGAAGTTTTGAGTTTGCGTGCCCAACCTGCGCCTCGTCTTTTGGTCCAACTTCTTTCTTTCTTATTGGCTCAACTAACTTTCTCTTTCTTTCTTTCTTTCTTTCTTTCTTTCTTTCTTCTTTCTTTTTCTTTCTTTCTTTCTTTCTTTCTTTCTTTCTTTCTTTCTTTCTTTCTTTCTTTCTTTCTTTCTTTCTTTCTTTCTTTCTTTCTTTCTTTCTTCTTTCTTTCTTTCTTTCTTTCTTTCTTTCTTTCTTTCTTTCTTTCTTTCTTTCTTTCTTTCTTTCTTTCTTTCTTTCTTTCTTTCGCATTCTGCAATGCCCCTTCCATCCTTCCATGCCTCTAATCGGACCTTCGTTCACGTGCTTAGTAGCGCAACACTTTACTGGTAACAAGCAGCAACATCGATCGGGCGTTCATATCCAGGACAACAAAACGTGGCATTGTGATATGACAAAACCCTTGGATAGAAGATCAGATTGCCTCGCTGGAAACAGGCGATCACTGACAAACCCACGTTCTGTTAAGCATTATTTATTGAAAAACTGCGCAAACAAGTACGCTCATCACCGGGCCGCCTTTGACGGCCGCATGATTTGAGGCTCACCGACAAAAAACTTTTCCTCTATGTGAACTAGAACGCGTCCTATCGGACTAAATCATATACGGAGGCACTGTGCATTTAACGTTTCTCATAGGCAGTGGTGTTTTTAGCGGGACATCTTAGTGCTCTCCCATAGTTGAGTACGAAGTACTCGAAATCGTTAAACATTATTTTCTTAACATATGGAGCATGTATTCGGTTTGACTTGGTTTTGAGGCCCACAGGACGGCTTTATGCTCTCCCATAGTAGCGTACCAAGTACTCAAAATCGTTAACCACTCTTTCTAAACACACGACGTACTGTTACAGTAATCGTCATCTGTGAATCAGATGCCCACGGGACGGCCTAGTGCTCTCCCATGGTAGAGTACGAAGTACTCTATCTACATCGATCACCAGTTTTATTTTTCTGAACACAACAGCAATACTTCGCAATTAGCGGCCATTTGTGCAGCCTTAGGCCCAAGGGACGGCTTTCAGCTTTCCCACAGTAGAGTACCGAGTACTCTAAATTGTTAATTACTTTTTCCTAAACACCACACGCGACGGCTTCATGCTCTCTCGCAGTATAGTACCAATCAAGTACTCAAAACCGTTAACCGCTTTTTCTAAACACATCATGTGTGGCGCACGGGTTGGTTTTATGCTCTCCCATAGTAGAGTACCAAGTACACAAAATCATTCAACACTTTTTCTAAACATCTTTGTCCTCATCTTCTTCATCATGGTCGTTATCTTTATCTTCTGCTTCACTGTCCGAACACGTCCGCCCATTTCCCCAGCGCGGAATGCGATCATTTTTGCTCTATAGATGCCATAACTCTGGCTGGCGAGACGAGTACTCGGATAGAAAGAGATAACAATAATATTCGGTTTCACGCCACAAAACCGCGATATGATTATGAGGGACGCCGTAGTGGAGAGCTGCGGAAATATAGACCACCTGTTGTTTAACCTTCTCTGACAGCGCTCAGTAGACGGGCCTCTACTATTTCGCCTCGCCCCGCCGCGGTGGTCTAGTGGCTAAGGTATACTCGGCTGCAGACCCGCAGGTCGCGTGATAGAATCCCGGCTGCGGCGGCTGCATTTCCGATGGAGGCGGAAATGTTGTGGGCCCTGTTATGCCTGCGAGTCCACAGCGAACGTCCATGCCTCTGAAAAAGGCAATCTGTGTCAAGGCCAGCACGCGAGCCCGCCTGACGCGAACAACTCAACGGCGTCATCACGCGGCGGTGCCTTTCTGCCGCGCACGCACAGTGAGTCACCTCAGCCAGCGAGCCCGTCGAAGCAATCGGTGCCTTCCTGTCTGGCGAGTCTGACGCAATGCGTGGCGACGTCACTCGTCCTTGGGTGCAGCCACGTGCAGCGCAGCGGCTCCAGATTCGATGAAAATGACGCGGCCCAGCGGCGACCCCATTGGGCGGTTCTGACCTCACGGCCAGCGGCGCTTCTGGTTGGACATTAGGTTACTCAAAGAATCCTCCCGGTGCATATAAAAAAAGCCCTGCGGCGCGTCGCGAGCAGTAGATCTATGTGTCAGAGAAGAGAGCTCGGCTCTTCGGGTCTCTAAGCTGTCGGCCCCAGTGCCGAATTTGCAACGCCTCTGTATATATGCTGTACATAAACCTTGTTTAACTCACCGTCGTCTCATCCGCTCATCTACTAGCTCTGCGCAGAAGCAGTCGCGAGCTGAGAAACGCATGCTACCAAACGGCTGGTGACCTTCCCGGCGGAGTTCGAAGCAGTGGCGCCTTCGGGACCGTGTTGGCGTCGCCGTCTTTCGTAACAATGGTTGCAGCGGTGAGATTCGTGGCGCCCTTCGTAACGTCGTCGGAGGCGCCCTTCCTAACAGCCCGTGTGCTCATAATCGGTGGTTTTGGGACGTTTAACCCCACATATCACATCATCACTATTTCGCCTCCACCGAAATGCGAACACTGCGGCCGGGTCAAACCCGCGGCCTCCAGGTCAGCAGCCCAGCATCGAAGAGACTGCAGGGTAAAGCATAGCACGGAAAGGAAAAGAGAGAGAACGAGAGGAAGAAAAATAGAGGAAGAAGCAGAGAGCGAGAGAAAAATACAGTAATAAATAGAAAGGGGAGCGAGAGAAATAAATATAGAAAAATTTAGAAAAGAAAGAAATGGATAAGAAGGAAGAAATAGAGATATGCGTAGACAAAGAATACATCAATATAAAACTAAAACAAGTGAGAACAAGACGAAATAGTGAAAGAAGGGGAGAAAAAGAAAAGGAAACCTTTGGGAAACGTAGCAAAGCAGGAGCAGCCAAGTGGCTATTAGCTCCGCTTTCTCTTTAGCATTTTGCATCCAGTGCAGGCTACGCCATTTTTTTTTCTCGCGTACGGCAATGAAATCTGCAATTAATAAAAACTCCACCTAAGACTTCGTGGCTTGTAAAGCGAAGAATACCGCGAGTTCGTTCCTTAGCATTTGTCCTCGTGCTTCCACGAGGCGATGTTTACAAGTTCGAGTAAGCGGGGGTAATCGCATGAACGCAGAAAACGACGTGAACGAGCTTCTGGGCGGGATGTTCAGTGAAATCGACCCGAAATGTGAAACGAGAGCAATCTTTTTTTTTTCTTTTTTGACCAGATGGTGTGCAATAGTGCGTCGTGACGACACGAGCCGCTCCCACTCCACTGTAGAATACGAAACGCGTCCTGTGCATTTCGAATGCGCTCATTTAAAATTGCCGGCGTTTTTAATGTGAAAATCCGTGTCAGCATCTGCGCAGGTACCCGAGCCCTCTCGATGATCGAACGCGTACTGAATGCATTAAGGAAACTCTCCGCATAACAGCATGCACACACTCTAACCTGTGTGCATCCCTCTAAGCCGACCAATATCACGACAGTTGTGGTGTTATCGTCTTAATCCACGTGTTTGTATATGCTTCGCTGTACTTGGGCTCAACTACACGCTATGCTAGCTGACTGGTGATGCAATGTTTCGCGTCCGGCCTTCGCTCTACCGGAACGATGTTCCCGCGTCCCCCGCAGAGCGAGCAGAGGAGAAAGGGGAATGGGTACGTCGATGACACGAGCACGACGCGACAGAGCGACAGGCTGCAGGGCTCAAGAAGACCGCGCGGCCGCAAATACAATCGAACGGCGTCGAAGATAGGTCACGAGCACGGGCGTTCGGCTCGCGAAAGCACAGGGCGGCGGAGTGGGCGTATACAGCAAGACGACGGAATAAAACATTGAATCGCCACTGTTGTTATACACAAGGAAAGTACTTTTCTCGGTACATTTTACGCTATGATCTGTGGTCGTTTCCGGCTCGGCGAATGTGTTTCATATTTGAGCCAACAGAAGCCAATGATACTTTCTAACGCCTCAATGAATCATGGTTGCACTAATTTTACCTCGAACCTATTTGCGGGAATGTCCTGCTTGTAAAACGGTCGCATGTATACAAGGCGGACCAAGTTTACAAAGCTTTTAGTTCGAAAGTCAACTTTTCTTTTAGCTGGCAACATTCGCTAATAATATTGCCTACCCTTCAGTCAATCTGGTATTGTTTTTTTTTCTTTACTTTTCGTGTGTCTGAGTACGGAACTAAATATATCTGCACGACTTTTGGCAGTTGCATTTCTTCGTTGGTTCAAGCTATATTTGCAATTAAAGTCACCTTTTATATCGATCCATACAAGAGTCCTTGAGCAGGCATATTGAAATTAACAATTCTTCAAATGCTATCTTCACGTCAGGATCACCTTTCCGGTGCCCCAAAAGCATGCTGGGCTGCAAGAGTTTGAGTGAACCTTCAGCAAAGTGAAAATTCCGTTAAGTCAAAGGAAAAGCACAACGTAGTCTAAAGTTTTATTTTCTAGAATACGAATCTCGAACGCACATTTGCAACCTTGCTTAATAACAGCCGCCCCTATAACGAGACTTACATGCATGAAACCGTCAGAAGTCAGCAACCAGAAGGCCCTTCCGCATGTCCTGTAGATAAATGCCACTACGATGACGAATCGACTGCATGGGCTACACTTTTTTCCTCAATTTCCGCAATAACTGTTAGAGCCATATCTTTTGCACATCCTCTACAAAACACAAAAAAATGCACAGTTACAAATCGTGCACCGTATGGTTGGCTTGTATCTGGAATTCCGCGACTCAAAGCTAGTACGCCATCCCAAGACAAGTTACCAGAAAAACAAAAATTCTGTTCCTGAAACTACCTGGTAAGATTGTGGTGTCAAACTTATACGTTTGCCAGCACAGGTTTCTTCGGCGTCGTTATTAAAAAAAAGCAATTGTCGCTAACAACGTCGAAACCCTAATAAGATAAAATGTTTTACATTTACGGCTGTCGCAACCTTCATATGTAGAACAACAGACCCTCCCGTGACCAGTTTTTTTTTTTTGAGTAAGCGACTTCCTGCACATAGATCGCAGCTGCTAAACTCCGGAGCGACGTAGTTCTGAGGTAGAAGAGATGCAAAGAAACAGCTGGAAGTGAAAGTAATCGCACCTTGAAAGCATCGGTGCTCTCCTGACTAAACAAGATGTTCAGGCGACGTCCACAATTTAGGTGCTGAAATAGATAATACCGTTAACCACACCACAACAGCTCTGAGAGTTTCTTTTTTCAAATATCCCTGGACTTTCTAGAAGACTATTCATTAGCCCAGACGACGCCGGATGACATCCACAGACCGTCCATAGCAAACGCCAAGACGCAACCATCTGCTCAGATCGGTGCGCGCAGCCCATTCGGCATTCGAAAAGCGGCGTTGAAAGTATCGATGAACAGCGAGCGTGTTCGTTGAACGATATGATTTCAGGACAGCGTGAGAGGCGACTCACCTGACAGACTCGCCCTTGCCCAAGCCTGGTCCCATTACGCACGGGACAAGTGACAGCAAGGCAGGGCGCAACGACGCGGCGGAGGCAGGCCGGAAATTAAACGAATTAAAAAGACAAGCGATTGAACACAGTGCATCTGGACCGACGTCTTTTGCATGTATCCCGGCCAAGCGCCGTGCGGTCTCACCGACGTGGACCGTATAAAAGAGCCGCCTGGCCGACGGTCTGGACACAAGCGATCTCACCATCGCAGCAGTCGTAGCACCGCAGCTCTCAACAGCAGCAGCAGAAGCAGCAGCATCGTGAAGCCATGTGGAAGGTGAGCCGATTGGTCTCGCAAGGCAGCCTGTACTTTGGAAAACGCGGCGAAATACCAGGACTATCGTCCGCTTGCTTTCCTTGAGTCGGGCGTTGCCTACTGCGAGCAGTGTTATCGCGAAACTGTGGATCCTAATGGACACCACTTTGTGCAGCCTGTACCAGGCATAGACTGTAGTCATGAAAGGCTTTTCCGCTTAACACTGTTAAGATAACAAGTTCATCCAGTCGCAACGTGCATTGGCGAATGCGGCCGCCGGTTCATTGAAGGAGAGCCCGAAAAGCCTTGTGGATTTGTTGACGCGGTAGCTAGCTGTATCACTGAGCGTAGATAACAGTTGCCTTGGGTTAGCGGCACCTGAGCATGTACAGGTATAAAGTTGGCATAATAGCAGAGCCTCATGCTACGACAGTGCCGACGTTCACTGGTGAAGTTGTCTCGCACTGATTAGAAAACGCAGCGACTGATAGTAGGAGCTCTGACCAGTATGCGAAGTAATAGTTACGCGTACAACAGAAGAGCAGTGTCACACTGCGGCGGTAATAGCCCCGTGCTTGCAACGTATACGCGAGACGCCTTCTGACACGACACTGCGCAGTTCGTTGTGCGAATGGTGCATGCATGAAATGATAACCAAATCGAAGCTCGTGGCGTGATTCAGCCCACAATGTATACGGGTGTCAGTGAGCACAACAGTAGTGCTACCTCATTCGGCTCTGTGCTACCTCCTTTTGCTACCTCCTTTTGCTCAGTGCTACCTCCGGTGGCTCCCAACAAAGTTCGCTCTGTGGCTGCAGCGTGAAGCGCACGAAGTGGCGGGTTCATCACTTGCTCACGGTTATCGCTTTCCAATTGGGGCAGATGTCAAAATTTATGCTCATGCCATTGCAATACCAAATATCAAGTTTTGAGCTGGAGCCCACAATCGGCAGCGTATATGGTCAGTCAAGCATTTGTATTTCGAATGTTGTACACGATCAATTTGTCGATCAATCATTCGCTGAAACAACTACTCAATCTCGCGCTGAGTGTGTTTGTCATGAATGTCGCCAGGGAGGGAGCTGGTACGGGTGGACTAGTTGGTACACGATCTCGAGAAGAACAGCACAAAATTTGAGATGGACAAACTGAGATATATAGCCCTGGAACAGCAGCGCAAATTACAATACCAAGAAAGAGAAGACACGACAATGTCACATGTGTGGTCCTTTCTTGGTCTTTTTCGCTGTAGTTATAGTCTATATTCAAGTTTAAAAAAAAATATATGCTCAGCACAACGCCTGTTTTATGCATTGCTTGTCTGTCAATGTTTTCTTAAATTTGCACTGTTGTTCTTGAGTGATAGAGAAATGACTGTGAATCGCAGGTATTGATCCCCGCTCTCTGCCTCGTCGTCCTGGCTAACGCCGGCGGCATTGGCGCACGTGGTATAAGTGGCGTTGGACTGGGCGGTCTCGGCGGTGTTGGACTCGGCGTTGGCCTCGGAGCTGGAGCTTATGGTGGAGCGTACAGAGGAGGCTACGGAGGGTACGGCGGCGGCTACGGTGGTGGCTACCGAGGCGGCTACGTTGGGGGCTACGGGGGCCTCGTCGGAGGTGGACTCGGTGGCGTCGGCGGATTCGGAGGTGGATACTACGGAGGAGGCGGCCGCGGATACTACGGTGGCGGAGTAAGTATAATGTGCAGCAGGAAAAAACAACGAAGGTTAAGCCGTACTTGCAGTCATTTGTTGTACAAACATGTCCATGGCGGTGAAGGGCTGAAAACAACGGAGGCCCTATATAGAACTTCGCACAAGGCGTTCCAAAGTATACGTTCTTTAGAGCGCTCCGCGTTCATGAGCGTATGCCAAATGGCTGCCATCACCGTACGTGTTACTCGTATTCAAAACAATAGTACGAAGGGGATATCTAAGCTTTTGGCGTTTTTCGAGTCGCTGGTTAGTCTACTACAACGTGATAATGTTGGGCCTGTTTATAGTGGGATACCTGATAAGGAGCCCGCAGAGGCCCCACCCATTACCGGAGCGTGGCAATCAATCGCTTCCATGAATAAAGAAATATTCCCGGTCGCGCACTCGGCAAATGTTCTCCCGAGGCGGGGTTAGAAGCCGTCCATCTCATGGCGTCTGCCTGAAGCGTGCGTCCCGAGGAGGCAGGCTTGCGTGCATCCGCCATTGAGGAGGAAATGTCGCGTGCTTCAAAAGTTGTGTCCGGCTTACAGCGTTAATTTTTCACCACCTTCGCAGGGCTACAGGTCGTACGCTGATGAGACGCCCAAGCCGTACAACTTCGGCTACGTAGCCCAGGGCCCCGACGGTACCAGCTCCCGCCAGGAGGTCGCCGACGGCAGCGGCAGCGTCCAGGGTGTTTACACCATCAACACAGCCGAGGGCGGCCAGAGGACGGTCAAGTACGCTGCTGACGCTGCTGGATTCCGTGCCAGTGTCGACACCAACGAGCCCGGCACTCAGAGTGAGAGCCCCGCTGACGTGGCTTTCCGGTCTGCTCAGCCACCCGCGTCCGAGCTGGCGGCCAAGTACGGCCCTGCCGGAGGAGCTGGTGGATACAGGGCCCGTGGATACGGAGGAGCCGGCTATGGCGGAGTGTACGGTGGCGCCTACGGCGGTTACGGAAGCGGATACGGTCTCGGTGGCCTCGGTGGTGTCGGCGGTGGCTACGGCGTTGGAGGATACGGCGGTGGCGTAGGGGGACTGTATGGCGGAGCTGGCGTCTTCCGCGGCGTCGGAGGGCACGGAAAGCATGGCCACGGCTGGCAGTGAACAAGGATTGTTGAATACCTCGTCATTCTTTGGTTCGGGATTCACTCCGCTGAGCACGAGACTGCCCCCACCCCTCTTTGGTCGAGTTATGCTCCCTCCTCTTCCGTTCTGTTGTCCTGTACAGGTGTTGGAGTGTATTGTCACGTGTTTTGTTGGAACCGCTGTCTGGACTTTCTTCAAGACATCTGGCCACTCCTGGGGATCTGCAGCTCAAGGTGTAGGTACAAACGCACAGTGGTCTTCATTTTCCTTGTCTTTCGGGAAATAAACGAACTTTCAATGTCGAAAGCGTCTCGCCTTTCCTTTGCTTAAGACTTCACGGAATGAAATGCACCAGCGGCTTTGTGGGAAATGCACAGTTACGGTATTCTTGGGACCGGCAAGGGCAGCCAATGTCGAAAGCAATCGTCTTACTAGACAGCCAGCCGCTCCTAGCACCTAGATGAAACACTGGGCTACAATCTTCTCCAACCATCGGCCTAGAACTCAGTGAAAGCACTTATTATGTTTTTTCTTTGAATACAGTCGGCTTGTACGAGCGCTTGTGATTGCATCATGACGTCCGTGCAAGCGCACACGTGCGCTTACACTGTCGTGCTCTCTTCTATTTATTGGCGTATTCGGTTGGCTGTTCTGGTCCTTTGGCTCAGAGTCACCAGACGCAGAGGAAGCTCGCAATCGGAGCGGGAGAGGCAGCGTACCAATCGGATACATCGGCGATCTCAGAGCGCTTAGAGCAGCGCGCCTGTAGTACCACCGCGCAGCCAGCGCGGGAAGCTGCCGAGTAAACATTGGCTCTCGCTCTCTGGGTTTCGTGCCGACCGGTTGTGCCCCCGCGATCTCCGACAACAGCGCAGCTCTGGCCGATTGGCTCACCCTACGCCATCTCCTAACACCGACAAAAGCTCTCGCTGAGTGGTGCCCCGTCCTCGAACTCCTGCGACCATGTCCATCTTTCCTACATTTTCCTTACTTCTGGATGTCGCTGCCCCTGTGCCACGCTCTCTCGTCCCCCCCTCTCTCTCACGCGCGCATATTTCTACACATTTATTCAATTCTTTAATCCCTCCTTTTCCTCATCCCTCGTGAGGTAAACTGTTGAGGTGCCGCACTGTGAAGCAGACCGTTACGGGGCTCAATTTTACCTTCTTTTCTCTCTTCTAAGAATCACATAAGAAAAAAAAGAAACAAATTGCTGCGCCTCGTCAACAAAAGGCGCCGATCAGTTTAGTGGACGTCACTGGAACGTCTGACCTTTGTTATATTATCTCTCTCTCTCTTTCTGACATGTCTGTATGTAGCTGAAGTCTTCTGAGCTCAGCGCATAAATCTGGCGATCGTCCTCGTCCGAGCTACTATCTTCAAGGCAAATAACGAGGCTATCTGCAATCTGCTGCAACGACAGCATTGACTTATCCTCCGCCTTCGCTAGCTGCCTGGTTATTTACATGGTGCATTTATGGCTCTGTTACGCCTCGGACACCAGACCGAACGTCATTGCCTGTGCAAAGGCAATCTGTGACAAGGCCAGTGAGCGAGCCCACCTGACGCCATCACCTCAACGACGTCACCTAACCCCGCGGCGCCGATGTGTCTTTCGCAACGCAACGCAAGGCGAGCTCTCTCAACCCATGGACCTGATAGCAGCCCGATGATGCAATCGGCGCCACCCAGTTTGGCGAGTCTTGCGCAATACGTGGCAACATCACTCGTTCATAGGTGACACTTAGCCGCGGTTCCTGACTGAATGATTCTGACATCACGGCCAGCGGTGGTTCTGATTGGACGTTGCTGACGTAAGGAATACCCGGGGCCGATAAAAAAAAAAGCCAAGCAGCGCGTCGCCAAGCAGCCGACATCGTCAGAGAGAAGAGCGTCCGAAGAGACCTCGGCTCTTGTAGTCCCTAAGGTGTCGGCCCCAGTGCCAAATATGTAACGCCTCTATTCTATGCTGTACATAAATCTTGCCGTAACTCACCGTCGTCTTGTCCACTCGTGTATCAGCTCTGCGCAGAAGCAGCCGCGAGCTGAGAAACGCGCTACTGAACAACCTTGGCGGCCCGTGACAGCGGCGCTCTTTGGAACCGTGGCGTTGGAACCATGGCCAGTTTCGTAACACTTCGTAAATGTGCATTCGTCTCACACACGCGCGAAAACACCATTAACAACGCACGTGCGCGAAGTATTACTATACTCGGAGACAGCTTTCTGTGGCAGTGAAGGGAAGGCTACAGAACCAAAGTGGGCGTGTGCCACCGCTGAAGAATATAGTCCTACAAATGCGTCTGTGTTTCCCGCGTGAAGATAATAAAAAAAAACATTACTTTATTTTCTACGGGATGCCGCTTTAAAGAGACCCCGCGTGGACCAAGGAGATATTATTACTTATTTAGTTGAGACGCAGATTCAGACGCAGATCTCTGAAGGAACCAACCGAAGGTAGTCCGAGCTCTCAAACTCTACCAACCGAAGGCGCAGTCACATCTCAGAGCGCTCCAGAGTGCTCGAAAATGCTCAACCGATTACGTCATATATTTCCCTTTCTCCTCGCTTAGCGTGGGATTGCAAACCAACCGCTTTCATATTAGTAACACATCCATCCATACCATCCCATCTCATCCCGTCTCACTCCACGGACTTGACTATTCAGTTAAAAGCGGTCCGTATAGTCACTTACAAGCGCGCTAAAAGTATAAAACTTTGAAAGAGTTTTAGCATGTGTTACGACCAAGGCTGTTTATGTGCATAGGCCAAGAATTTCGGATTTGTTACATATGCTGTTCTATGACAAAATTACCTGTAAAGAACATTAAAAGAAACTTCTCGGCTATAGCAGTCGAGTATACACGAATCGAATGCGGTACTTGCAGACTTCGATAGCCTGATGTCATTATACTAAATAAACAGTAAGCTCGTCAGAAAAAAAAACGTGCTTGAAGCGAAAGCTCCCGACGAAATGCCAGATATCGAATGGTGCTGCACATTTGCTGGGTAAGGCAGTGACTAGTAGGGGTCAGGAAGCCTGCCACTCCAAGCGCCATGGCCAGTGTATACGCAAGCATGCACTTTCAGCCGCTTCTGAACACCGTTATAAGACAAGACAGATTGTCTAAACGTCTCTTCCGAAGCTATATATGGGACAAGCGGAAGATAGGCCTTCCGCTTGTCCTATAGATAAATGTGTTTACGATGACGATTTAAGTGGGCTACATTGTTTCCGCAATAACTGTTACAGCCATGTTTTTTTTTTTGCGAATCCACGACCGAAACAAAAAAAAATGCACATTTACCAATCGTGCACCGTATGGTTGGCTTGTCACTGCAATTCCGCGACTCAAAGCTAGTACGCCGTAAGAGAAAAGGTACTAGAAATTTCAAACACCAGTTCTTCAAACTACAGGGTAGACTTGTGCAGTCAAACTTATAACTTCAGAAGCACAAGTTTTTTTACCGTAATCATTTGAGAAGAAACAAAGCGCTAGTCGCGAACAACGTCGCCCCTTGTCACGATGGAATGTTTCACATCCACACTTGTCGCAACCTTCGTAGGTTTATTACACGACCGTGACCAGTTTTTTTAACTAAGCGACTTCCTGTACATCGGTAGTAGCTGCTAAAATCCCGAGCGACTGTTGTCCTGAGGTAGTAGAGATGCAAAAAAAAAAACGCTGGATGTGAAAGTAATCGGCTCCTTGAAAGCAGCAGTGCTCTCCTGACTAAATAAGATGTTCAGGCGACATCCACATTTTAGATGCTGAAAGCACACACAACACTAAGGACCCATCGCAGTGGTATAGTGGCTAAGGTACTCGGCTGCTGACCTGCAGGTCGTGGGATCGAATCCCAGCTGCAGTCACTGCGTTTTCGATGGAGGCGAGAATGCTGTAGACCTGTGTTCTCAGAACTGTGTGCACATTAAAGGACCCCAGGTGGTCGAAATTTCTGGAGCCCTCGATTACGGCATCTCACATATTCATATGGTGGTTTTGGGACGTTAAACCCCACGTATCTATCAATCAACAACAACACTATATTATATACAGTTTTGCGAGTTTCTTCTTTCAAATATCCCCGAACTTCATAGAATGATAGCTCAGTAACGTATGCTGTCAGAATAGTTGGTGTATAGCTGTCTAAAACATCCTTGGCGCAATCTCGAAAGAAGATGTGCACGAAAGAAGAGACACGGAAAAGCGCACACTCGCAACTGACTTTTGTTAAACCGAAGCTCATCTTCTGAAACCCCCCGCAAGCGTAGAACCACACGAAAAGCCAGAACTATCACAACCTATCAGATAAAAAAGCAAATTCATAATGATGCATTGTTCACCAAATTGCTTAATGTAGTACATCGCCTCGAGATTCACGGGCAACTTTGTCTTTGCTCATTTGCAAGATGCGTCTAAAGAAAATATGCGTTCCGCCAGGCGACGCCAACCGACATTCATTGGCCATCTACAGCAAACGCCGAGACGCCACTGACTGTTCAGATCGGCGCGTGCAGCCCACACGGCATTCGAATAGCGGCGTTGAAAGTATCGATGACCAGCGAGCGTGTTCGATGAACGATATGATTCCAGGACAGCGTGAGAGGCGTCTCTCCTGACAGACTCGCCCTTGCCCAAGCCTGATCCCATTACGTGCGGGACAAGTGACAGCAAGGCGGTGCGCAGCGACGTGGCGGAGGCAGGCCGGAAATGAAATGAATTAAAAAGGCAAAATAGTGGATCACAGTGCATCTGGACCGACGTCTTTTGCATGTATCCCGGCCAAGCAGCGTGTGGTCTCACCGACGCGAACCGTATAAAAGAGCCGCATGGCCGACGGTCTGGACACAAGCGAACTCACCACCGCAGCAGTCGTATAGCACCGCAGCTCCCAGCAGCAGCAGCAGCAGCATCTTGAAGCCATGTGGAAGGTGAGCTGATCGGTCTCGCAAGGCAGCCCGTACTTTGGAAAACGCGGCGAAATACCAGGACTATCGTCCGCTTGCTTTCCTTGAGTCGGGCGTTGCCTACTGCGAGCAGTGTTATCGCGAAACTGTGCGGCCGGCACTTTGTGCAGCCTATACGAGGCAGAGACTGTAGCCGTGAAAGGCTCTTCCGCTTAACGCTGTTAAGATAAGTTCTGCCAATCACAGCGTGCATTGACGAATGCGGCCGCCGGTTCGTTGAAAGAGAGCACTTGGGACCGAAAAGCTTTGTGGATTAGTTGGCGCCCGCTCCATGACCGTGCAGTTGCTAGCAGTGTTACAAAGCGTAGATATATATCAATTGCGTTAGGTTAGCGGCACCTGAGCATGTACAGACATAGAGTTGGCATGATAGCAGAGCCTCACGCTACGACAATGCCAACGTTCACCGATGAAGTTATCTCGCATTGCTTAGAAAACGCAGCGACTGATAGCAGTAGCTCTGACCAGTATGCGAAGTAATAGTTACGCGTACAACAGAAGAGCAGTGTCACGCTGCAGCAGTAATGACCCCGTGCCTGCTAACGTATACGCGAGACGCCTTCTGACACGACACTGCGCAGTTAGTTGTGCGAATGCTGCATCCGTGAATGGATAACCAAATTGAAGCTCATCACGTGATTACGCCCACAGTCTATGGGTGTCAGTGAGCCCAACAGTAGTGAGTGAGTGAGTGAAGTACTTTATTAGGTCCACAATAGACGTGAGTTAACTCAGTGTCACCTGGCTAGGCCCACTCGGGGACGGTCAGCTTATAGTTACTGTATATGCTACCTTTAGGTAAAAGTAGGATATACAGTAACTCTAGGTCAGTTTAAACCTGACCGCCCTCACGCGGGCCCTCTTGACAGCCAGGATTTGAGAGGCGAGATCCTGGGCCTTAATTATTTTGTTCATTTTCTCTTGTTGAAAAGGGGGACCAGCAAAGGCAAGCCCCGGGCTTGAGAAACTTTCGGCGTATATAGTCTGCAGTGCCGCAGGGCTCGGGTAGGTTCTTGTTTGGGGCAGTCTGAGCGTAACAACTTCGGCCCCGCACAGCGAGGAGATACTGCAATGCAATCGGCTTCCAAGCCTTTAATTACTGGTGGCTGGCTACAGGTTTGTTGACAACTGTCAAGGACTGATGCTAATGAAGTGGAAACGATATGCAGTTTTAACACAGTTGATGTGTTACCATCAGTTATACTTTCCCTTCATCAATAGTCAGTAAACTGTTTTGTAACCCCTTGCAATGCAGTAGCTAACTTTATTTAAGACAATGGTCAGTTCAAGCACCCAATCTACTCCAAGCAACGAATTGTTCATATGGTGCACATATAATTACCATGATTGCACCCGACGAACCAATCAATCCAATAACTTGCGTTACTGCTTCCCTGGCCTCCCCGGTCTTCCCTTAAACGCAATAAACTCGGACTTAGAAGCTGTATACCTGTATATATTAAGTATAATGCGCTGGTCACTACTCGACTGAATGAGTTACACAGGAATACACGGAGTTCATGTGTCTATTTTGTCAATCTTATGTTATTACATACTCCCTATGATGTCAAGGACGATGAGCGAGTTAACCATTGATACCACAGGGATAATTTCATAAAACACCCACCTCCTTTGGCTCTGTGGCTGCTGCGTGAGGTGCACGAAGTGGCGAGTTTGATTCAATGTTACAGTTATCGCTTTCAATCGGAGAGATGTCAAAATTTATGCACACGCCATTTCAATACAAAATATTAAGTTTTTAGCTGGAGCCCTCCATCGGCAGAGCGCATGATAAGTTACGTATTTGTCTTTCGGACATTGTACACGATCAATTGGTCGGTCAATCATTCTCTGAAACAACTACGCAATCTCGCACTGAGTGCGTTTGTCATGAATGTCACCAGCGAGGGAGCTGGTACGGGTGGATATTTGGTACACGATTTTGAGAAGAACAGCGCAAAATTTGAGATGGACAAACTGAAATACATGGCGCTGAAACAGCAGCGCAAAAGACAGTAGCACGAAAGAGAAGACACGCCAGCGTCGCATGTGTGATCTCTTTCTTGGTAATCTGCGTTGTAGTTACTCTATATGCTATAGTTTAAATATATATACGCATACTAAAGCGCCTGATTTGTGTGTATCTTTGCTTGTCTGTCGATGTTTTCTTAAATTTGCACTGTTGTCCTCGAGTGATAAAGAGATGACTGTGAATCGCAGGTATTGATTCCCGCTCTCTGCTTCGTCGTTCTGGCCAACGCCGGCGACATTGGCGCACGTGGTATCGGTGGCGTCGGACTGGGTGGTCTCGGCGGAGTTGGACTCGGCGTTGGCCTCGGAGCTGGCGCCTATGGTGGAGCGTACAGAGGAGGCTACGGAGGCTACGGTGGCGGCTACGGCGGTGCCTACCGAGGCGGCTATAGTGGCCTTGTCGGAGGTGGACTTGGTGGCGTCGGCGGATTCGGAGGTGGATACTACGGAGGAGGCAGTCGTGGATACTACGGAGGCGGAGTAAGTAAAGTACAGCAGGAAAAAACGACGAAGGTTAAGTCGTATCTTGCAGTCATTTGTTGTACAAACATGTTCATGGCGGTGAAGGGCCGAGAACAACGGAGGCCCTAGAACGGCACACAAGGCATTCCAAAGTATACGTTCTTTTTAGTGCTTCGCGTTCATGAACGTATGCCGATTGGCTGTCATTCCCCGTATGTGTTAACCGTATTCAGAACAATAATACGAAGGGGATAGCTAAGCTTTTGGCGTTTTTCGAGTCGCTGGTTAGTCTGCTACCGCGGGTTAAAGTTGGGCCTGTTCATTGTGGGATACCAGTAAGGAGGCCGCAGAGGCCCCACCCTCTACCGAAGCGTGACCACCGATCGCTATACCACGATTAAACAAATATTCCCGGTCACGCACTCGGCAAATGTTCTCCCGAGGCGGGGTTAGAAGCCGTCCCTCTCATGGCGTCTGCCTGAAGTGCGCGTCCCAAGGAGGCAGGCTTCAGCCTTTGAGGAGAAAATGTCGCGTACATCTAAAGTCGAGTCCGGCTTACAGTGTTAATTTTCGACCACCTCCGCAGGGCTACAGGTCGTACGCTGATGAGACGCCCAAGCCGTACAACTTCGGCTACGTAGCCCAGGGCCCCGACGGTACCAGCTCCCGCCAGGAGGTCGCCGACGGCAACGGCAGCGTCCAGGGTGTCTACACCATCAACACAGCCGAGGGTGGCCAGAGGACGGTCAAGTACGCCGCCGACGCTGCTGGATTCCGCGCCAGTGTCGACACCAACGAGCCCGGCACTCAGAACGAGAGCCCCGCTGACGTGGCTCTCCGGTCTGCTCAGCCACCCGCGTCCGAGTTGGCGGCTAAGTACGGCCCTGCCGGAGGAGCCGGTGGATACAGGTCCCGTGGATACGGAGGAGCCGGCTATGGCGGAGTCTACGGTGGCGCCTACGGTGGTTACGGAAGCGGATACGGTCTTGGTGGCCTCGGTGGTGTCGGCGGCGGCTACGGTGTTGGAGGATACAGCGGTGCCGTAGGGGGACTCTATGGCGGAGCTGGCGTCTTCCGCGGCGTTGGAGGGCATGGGAAGCACGGCCACGGCTGGCAGTGAACAAGGATTGTTGAATACCTCGTCATTGTTTGGTTCGGGACTCGCTCCACTGAGCACGAGAGTGGGCCCACCCCTCTTTGGTCGAGTTATGCTCCATCCCCTTCCGTTCTAGTGTCCTGTACAGGTGTTGGAATGTATTGTCGCGTGTTTTGTTGGAACCGCTGTCTGGAATTTATTCAAGATGTCAGGCCGCTCCTGGGGATCTGCAGCTCAAGGTGTTGGTACAAACACACTGTGGCCTTCATTTTTGTTGTCTTTTGGGAAATAAACGCACTTTCAATGTCGAATAGATCTCGCCTTTCCTTTTCTTAAGACTTCAGGGAATGAAATTCACCAGAGGCTTTGTGGGCAATGCACAATTACGGTATTCTTGGCACCGACAAGGACAATCAGTGTCGAAAGCAATCACATGACTAGACAGCCAGCCGCTCCTAGCACTTGTAGATGAAATAATGGACTACAATCCTCTCCAACCATCGGGTCAAAACTCAGTGAAAGCACTTATGTTTTTTTTAAATACAGTCGGCTTGTACGAGCGCCTTTGATTGCATCATGACGTCCGCGTAAGAGCACACGTACTTTAACGGTGTCGTGCTTTCGCTTATTTATATTTCCCTTTCTCTCTCTCAGCGTGGAATAGCAAACCAACCGCTCCATTCATCTATATATCCATCCCAACCAATTTCATCCCATGTTATCTCATCTAATCCCATCTCATCTTGTCTCATCCCACAGAATGATTGATGCGTGTGGTTTAACGTCCCAAAACCACCATATGATTATGAGAGACGCCGTAATGGAGGGCTCCGGAAGTTTCGATCACTTGAGGTTCTTTAACGTGCACCCAAATCTGAGCACACGGGCCTATAACATTTCCGCCTCCATCGGAAATTCAGCCGCCGCAGCCGAGATTCGATCCCACGACCTGCGGGTCAGCAGCCGAGTGCCTTAGCCACTAGACTACCGCGGCGGGGCTCATCCCACAAACTTGACCATTTCGTTCAAAGCGCTCCGTATAGTCACTTACAAGCGCGCCAAAAGTACAAAATGTTGAAAGCATTTGAGCATGTCTTGGAACCAAGGCACTTTATGTGCATAGCCCAATAATTTCGGATTTGTTATACTTACCTTGTTCTATAACAAAATTCGCTGTGTAGAACATCAAAAGAAACTTTTTAGCTATAGCAGGCGAGTATACAGGAATCGAATGCGGTACCTGCAGATTCCGATAGCCTGATGCCGTCATACCAAATAAACAGTGAGCTCGTCAAAAAAAAAAGGGGG
The DNA here is from genome assembly GCF_013339725.1 of Rhipicephalus microplus. Lineage (NCBI taxonomy): Eukaryota > Metazoa > Arthropoda > Arachnida > Ixodida > Ixodidae > Rhipicephalus > Rhipicephalus microplus. The sequence continues at coordinate 131,966,590 of NC_051171.1, forward strand.
GGGGGGAGGTATTTTGGTGAAGCGAGAGCTAACGACGAAATGCCGAGTATCGAATGGTTCTCCGCGCTTGCTGGGTATACCACAGTGATTAGTGTTCAGGAAACCTGCCACTCCACGCGCAATGGCCCGTGCACACGCAAGCACGCGCTTTCAGCCGCTTCTCAACACCGTTCTAAGCATGACAGATTGTCTTAACGTCACGAGGAGCCCGACACACTCCAAGCGAGCACAACCCAGCGCGAGAATCTCAAGGACGCTGCGGCGTCACCGGAGCGGGCTAACTCGGTCAGGATATGATCACAGCGACGTTGATGCTATCAAGTGCTATGCGAACGGCTCATCCCTCTTGGCAGGAATGTACGCCGCAAACCCTCGGCGCACCACTGCCCCAGACCCGGCGTGATGTCTCAAGGACGTGCTACAAGAGAAACGGAAGCGAAGTTGATGCACGTATACGCACGAACAAACTACACCCTGAGGACAGATGCACAGACCTGTTGTCACGCACAAACAGGAAACAGACGCGGATATGCACGCACTACATACACGCCCGCCGCGAAAAAAACTCCTCCGTGTCTGAGTCCGTGAACAATGCGGGTCTTTTCGCCTCCAGTGTTGTGTGTAGTTTGTTTGGTTGACAGCGGCCCGCGCATCTCAGACGCTAGAGCGCGAAAGCGCTGTCGCTTCTTTGGGCGAGCGTTATATGCGTGTGTGTGCGGTGTCGCTTCTTGGCGCGAGGGTTATGTGCGTGTGTGAGCGTACTCAGGTATGCATGCACGTTCATACAGCGCGTGCGTGCGTGTGTGCGTGCGTGAGCGTGCGCGTGAGTCAGAGCGATTCTTTCTCTCTTCTTTAACTTCCACGCTTGTCTCTTCTTCTTTCGATCACGTAACATTCGGCCGCCAAAGGGCGTAGGAATGGCGTTTCTCCCACAGAACCAAAACAAAAAGAGAGAAAAACGCACGGAGGGGCTTCTTTCTTTTGTCGTTTACTGTATAGCGTCTCCGTTCTTTCGGGGAGCACTGCCAAAGCAAGCAGGCACCGCCATGTCTTCCGCCCCAGCACATATCGTCGCATACGCTGCCTTTCCGGAGGAGTACTCTGCCCCCTCACCGCTCCTCAACAGACCTGGCGATGCACCTCCTATATAAGTTCGGGACGGAGACGCTAGTTTCGCAGTGCTCATCCTTGTATCGGAACGTTGCAGTTCGGTGCATATAACCCGCGTCTTTACGTGTGCTTGGCGTTAGCGAAAAAGAAGGATCAAGCAAAATCATGTTAAAGGTGAGTTTCTCAGCGGCCTGTCACCTAGTGCCACCTTAAGGACCCTGGATATCGTCGGTGTCGTCGTCTGTTGGGAGATTGTCCTCACCGATCATTCCCTGTTGCCGCTGCGCTTTATTACTATCGTCTTCTTTTTTCTTTTTTTTTCCTTCCCGGCCAAGTGGCGTGTGGTTACCGGATGCGCGCTATTGATATCGAGGCATATAATATTTATTACTGTGTGACGGAAGGAGCGACCAAAGAGAGTGTAGTTTAGGTACCCAGGTGATTTTGGCAGCGAAGTCCACATGAAGAACGTGAACCTTCATAACCAGTTAGCTGGAGGCTTCGCCCTATTCCCGGGGAGAAAGCACTTAAGGTTTTCCCCGAGAGAAAAGCCTTTGTAAAGCAACGAATGGAAAGCTTGGTAAAATACATACTACAGAATTATGGCTTACTCCTTTGCTTTGGTTATGTTCAGCTGGCGTTAAGAGGTGCCACGACATCTGCACGTGTTTTCTGTAAGTGTAGAAAGCGCCTTCGAATTACGTTAGTTGCTTAGTTCACGCCAATTAATAGTCATACTGACCTCCTCTCGTCTCATTGCTTTCTTTTAAAACATAGCCAGCTCATACCACGGCAATAACGCCTTAAAGTGCGCTCTTTGAAGATAGAACTCGTATTGTTCTTCCCTTGTGAGTGCATATGTCAACGCACTGTTTTAGATATGTTACAGCGCAGCGCAGATGCTGCTGTTAACCTGGTATTAATTATTCTGATAAAAGTAAAAACGCGAACTGAATATACCGAATAGCAATGGCATCGGAATGCATGCCAACTGACCCGATTTTCCACCCTTCTGATATTCGCTCACTGCCATCGCTTCTAAATATTGGATTATATTTCGACAACCCCGAAAGAAAAGTTAAGTACGCTTGGTCACCTCAGTCACCGAAGGCTCGTCGACAGTGTTCCCCCTATTTGTGAAGTGCTGGTCATGTAATACAACATCAAGGTCCACCTTTCTCCAATTTTCTGGTCCCTATAGGACGCGTCCTATAAATTGTGACATGTATTTTCCCCGTTCACAACCTAAAAACGACTCATACAGCCTTCAAAAGGCACGTAAGGTCCATGAAGGTTTCGGAGCCACCCCTCCCCTTGCTTGCATCTGGACTAAGCCATGAGCGTAGGATTGCAAAAGCTCAAAAAATGGCTCTCTGAATTAATAATAACATTTGAGGTGTAACGTCCCGGAACCACCGTATTGATTGTGAGAGGCGCCGCAGTGGAGGGCTCAGGAAATTTCGACTGCCCGAGGTTCTCTTACGTGCACCTAAATCTAAGCACCGGCGGACCTCAAGCATGTTCGCCTCTATTGAAAATGCGCCCTCCGCGGCCTGCATTCGATCCCGCGACCTGCGGGTCAGCAGCCGAGTGTCTTGACCTCTAGACCACTATGGCGGGTCAGCTATATAAATTGAATGATCGATAGACTTACTTATTTAGTTATTTATTTATTTTTAATAAAGTGCCAGGGGCAGTACAACCTGATGCATCGTAAGTCGCAGTTATTCGTGTGATACAAATTATATCGCAATGCCCTGTAATGCAAAAGCAATGTCATCCCACGCATTTGAAGAACTTGAAGGAGAGAGCGAGAAAGAGTATGAAGATAGAAAAAAGCCAGGTAGGGTAACCGGGGCTGAGTCCAACAGGTTACCCCTCTCTTGAAAGGAGGGGAATCTTAGTGGAAATTAAAGAAAACTGCAAAGCGAGAGAGGAGGAAAGGCACAGGACAGGTTGGACGCTGGAGTCCTGCCTGTCCTATTCATAAAATTATTCAAAGTTTTATTAATCACCGGTAATGCATGAAAAAGCTATTTTAGAGCTGGCACAGCCTTCTGTTTTATGCTTTCAAGTCATATCCCCCACAGTATTCGTTGGATTCACTGCAGAAAAGAACAAAAAGGTGTGTTAAAGTACGATGAAATGTGTGACGTGATGGCTGTCGAACCACAAACGGCGCTGTTTTGCTCGGGTGCAATGAAGACAGATATTCGGGACTTAAATAAGTGGTCAGTCGTTATTCCGATTACACCAAGAATTTGTTTTATTTTTTATCTAGTGTTGTTATTGTATGCTTAATACAAGATCGAATTATTCAGGTTGATTATCACTCATGCGACAGGGTTAAGGGGAGCTGAGAAAAATGGCCGGGGGGGGGGGGGGATGACTTGTCCTAATAACTAATAACGTGGCGTCTTGCACTCGGTTATTTATATAACACTAAAATGAAGGTCACATGCGTGTAACTTTGCGTTTTATATTTATATAACACTAAAATTTTTATATAACACTAAAATTAAGGACACATGCGTGTAACTTTGCGTTTTATACTGACCATATATACAGTTTAAACAAGCATTAAAAAGTTGGATAGAGTCACGTCGCGTTTGTGAACCTGGTTAGGCATCCTTTCCAGACTCGGTTGGTAATGTTTAGCCAGAAAATATTAATTGCTGTAACATAACCTGATGAGACAAAATTCTTCTTCAATTTCGCGCCCGAACGACATCCCCGTTAAGTCATGAGGACCATGCAGTTCTATGGTCCACGTCAACAGTTCCACGTCAGAGTTCCGCATTATTTCGCGTACTTGAGGCGTCTTTTGTTAAAAATTAATAATAAAGACGACAATAGAGGTATTCGAAACTTTCATGGTAGAGCTTCGGGCTCTTTTATGATACATTCTAACGAACTCACGCATCAAAAGCTTGCAACCTCGTGAGCCTGTGGCTCGGCAACTACAAGAGACGGTGTCGCCGCCAGTCTTTTTTGTCTTCACGCATTTTCAATTCCGATAACGGGCTCTTTCCATAACTCGCAAGTGCGCTTCTCTTCCCTGCATATTGAACGTGCAATGGCGGGACCTATCGTGCTTCAAGCGGAGACTTGATCTCAGTTGAACGCGCTGGGCCTTGTCTATTATAAGTGTTTGTATCAAGAGAGCCGACTCAACATTTTACACGTCATTGCGTAAGTAAACAGAGTGCTTGAACAGGCTATTCGAACTAAATGTCGAGCCGCCATTACGTGTTTCAACTGCATAGCAGGAAAGCTAACTTTACAATTTCGAAAAGGATATATACATACACGACAATGCAGATATTTCTTGTTCATGCTTCATAAAATAGATGTGTTTACGGTGATTCAATATCGTCCGTAATGAACGGGCATTGCGCCCGTGAAGCGAAATGGGAGCATTTACGAGAAATGTATCCGATTGGTGGCGACTTCGCAAGCTGTCTATATATAGCACTACAATAAATTAGTGCATCGATAGCCGTCACTGATGATCACGACGCAGTAGCGACGATGATGATAATTACGCTCGCAATGTCTAACGACCCAAGGTGCAACACGTGCTTTCAAAAACGCCTTAGCGCTGCCGATTCATTTTGACTGACGGAAATTTACAAGCATGTTCAACGATCCCGCTTGCTTGCCGTCGCAAATGCGACAAGCATGTCGGCAATTACACTGGTGACCTCGAGCTCCAAATAATGCATTTAAGTGTCAGGCAAGTCCGTGTGTTACGCATATTGTAAGTTAAATTCTGAAACCCATCTCACAATATCTCGGTTATTCGTAATTCGCGTAAAGATTTTTGAGCTCTGAAATTTGGGGAAGAGCTCACTATAATGTTAGCTATACACAGGTACGGGAAGACAGCCAGGGTCTTATTTTTGGACATTTCAGTAATGTATTGTGTCAGGTGTTAAATGTTATTCGTTTTAATGTTGTAATGTGTAGTGTACGACACAGTACAAATATTCGTTCACATTGTGCTCGTAGCAGTGATGGGCTGTATCGAGCGGAGCGGCGCTTCAATATTGCCTGCGTGTTTGTTTCTCGCAGACTGCCGTCGTTGCGTTGTGCTTCGTCCAATGGGCCAGCTGCCAGTTCCCGCCGTTCCCGCAGCGATTCGTGAGTATCGACGAGGTCCACCATATCACTTCCAGTTTCTTCACGGAAAAATAAGGCGAAGGGGACCAGGGAGGCGTTCTGTAAACGCCTTCTCAAGTCTGTAAACTTGGCACTGCGCCGTGCTCCCGACCGGGTTGCAGAAATTCGGTGCCTTTTCTCATCTTCTAACCACTACCACCACCAAGTCTGTAAACGTCTTCTCAGGGCTGCCGAAATTAGGCGCCTTCTTCTCCTTCTAACCACAATACTCGCGAGGACAACTTTCTGTGGCAATAAAGGAAAGGCTACGTGGGCGGAGCTATGCTCCTGTACTCCTCCACGATGTATAGTCCGCTTCGGCTCGCGTTACGAATGACAGCCGCGTTCATGCAATTCCACTGAAGACAATGTTATACGCCTCCTTACACAGCCATTTGTGGGTGAAAGTCGACACAAGATAACCTTCGGCCGAGTCGTCCGAATAGCTGGAGGGCGACGCGCGCTCGCCTTAAGACGAGGACGCCATTTTGACTGTAAGGTGCACGTGAAACGTGCGGCGTTTTTCAGACGCGCAAAAACGTGAAATGACTCTTCAGAAAGCAACAATAAATAATGGTATCTCCCCGGCGCGTACAGCGTCTCTTTATAAACGGCATCTAGTACAAAATAGTATTGTTCTTTTTTATTACTCTCACGCGGGAAACATGGACGCAATCGTGGCACGATATTCCAGAGCGGTGGCACATGCCCACTTTGCCTCCGTAGCCTTCTTTTCATTGCCACAGAAAGTTGTCCCCGAGTATAGCACCAAGTCAGATGATTTCAACAGTAATGAATGTTAGAGGCGCGTACAGAAGAAATAGAGCAGCAGACGCACACAGAGCTGTGTGTGCGTCCCGTTTTTTGTCCAGCCTATCGTTTTTTGCGCTGTTCTTTAAAGTATGTACAGAGTCAAGCCGGCAAAAGTATTTCAAGCCGACAAAAGTAGAAGGTTTATTTTAGTTTACGAGATAAATGTACGTTGTGTCACGTAAAATTGTGCTATCTTAAACACAAGAACTCAGAGAACCACTTATGACATTCGCCTAAGACGACTGGAAGGCGGAAGCCTTAGACGCCTTATCGACCGCGAAAATTTATCAGCGTCCCACGTCGGCAACGTCCCACGGCATCGTCGCCAACATGAGTGACGCAAAAAATAGATAATCACGTGATAACGTCTCACATGACATCATCCTGATGTCACCAATGGACAAATAATGTGACATGTTCATGACGACTGCCGTCATCACGTGCATCGAGACTTGCTCAAAGATGGGCGGGCCGATCACGGTGGATTGCAAGACCAGGTGAGGTGCCTGGTCTACAAGAAGAAGAAGAAGGTCGCTTCCACCTTCGAGTTGTTCTATAGGTGAACGCGTAAGAGACGCTGTGATTTTTTTCTCTTTTCAGTCGATGTATTGATTCAGGCATTTAGAGTCACTTAAGGCTTTCGCCTTAATAACGAATTTCGGAGTTATGTGAACTTTTATGAGATACCCAATACCGATGAGAAGTTAAACCTGAATGTAGACGACCCTGCACAACCAACAAGATCAACTGTTCGCATATTTAAAAGAGTAATTGTTGGAGTGTAACTTCCCAAGACCACGATAGTATTATGAGGGACGTCGTAGTGGAGGGCTTCGGAAATTTCGACCACCTGAGGTTCTTTAACGTGCGCTTAATGTGGCCTCAAACATTTTTCGCCTCCATCGAAGGTGAGACCACTGAAGCCGGCATCCGATCCCGCGACCATCGAGTCAGCAGTCAAGCACCATACACGCTCGCCGTGGCGGGTGCGCACTTTTCATGTGTATTATAAAAAAAACTGGTCTATAGCCTATCACACTGAAGTGCATCCATCTGTTGTTGTTTTTTCTGCAGCTTCCGCAAACGTTGCCGAAGCCCGTGCTCGTGCCAGTGGTGCCCGGTGGTGGCGCCGGCAATCCCCTGGGCTGGTCACCGTACAGCTTCGCCTACGACGCGCCGGGAGCGGACGGCTCTAGCAGCCGAAGCGAGTCCGGCGACGCGCAGGGCCGGGTCACGGGCTTCTACACCATCACCACGGCGGAGGGGTCGCGACGCCGCGTCAGCTACGTGGCCGACGAGAACGGATTCCGCGCCACCGTAGACACCAACGAGCACGGCACCGCCGACGAGTCGCCGGCCGACGTCGTCTGGAGGTGAGCGCCGCGTAAACGTGTGAACCTTTGCGACAGCAACTATACGGACACTTTCAGCGGATTTTGTCCGTCGCCGTGATGTCCCGTAAACGTCCAGATCGGTAACATCACCTCACGCATCGCACGTTCGATGCGCGAGCAAAAGTGCACGCGCGTTGAGGTGTGGGAAAACGGGGGACGCGGCTGATCGAAGCAGAGATGAAACGAGTCGCCAATCTCTGTCGCACGAGGGCGCATGCGACATCACTCCGCGGGTGAGGTCTGCCGTCGATCGCTGCTCAAGCGGAGAGGAAACGACCCGCCCGTCTTTCGTCGAGCGGAGGAGCATGAAGGGTTGTCTGTAGACGGGAAGGGGGAGATGCTCTGCGCTGCTCGAGCAGCAACTGCGCGAGCTGCAATAGAGAGTTTTAGTACTGCGTACGCTGCGTACGTGGCGGCGTTGCGTACGTGGCGGCGTTGCGTACGTAAGGACGCCATGTTCTGCATAGTGCGCATGCGTAGACCACAACGCGGACGTATCACATTACGTACGCAGCCGCTACGTACGCACGCATGAGATGCATGCGTGCGTACTTATGAGGTGATCGCGCCGCTCTTGAACAAGTTCGCGACAGCGCGAGACCGTTTTGCAAAATGGCGGCATCGAAGGCAAGCACCGACTGGCTCTGTGGCTTAAAATATGGCCATAATCTGGCTATAACACTTGGATTGGCTCACATTGGCTGTCAACAACACGTGCTTCTATTTTGATCTACCAGATGGCGCAACACGCTTCACGCTCGTTACGTACGCGGGTACTACGGCGTACTAAAAGCCGATTAGTGGCAAACGACGCCCCGTAACGCAAGGCGCTTGCGTGATGCGTACGTAGCACCATTCCGCAGTACTAAAACTCTCTAATATCAGAAGGGCGTAGTAGCGAGAGCCGGCGCTCAACGGCGCGGCAGACATCAGAGATCTCGACAGGCATCAGTTGTGCATGCTGTATACACTGACCGTTTACTTTCCGTTGAAACGACAGACAGCGTGAAGACCGCTGCGCTCGCTGAAGCGGCCGTATTCATTTAACGCGTTTTGTAGAGTTGCGTGAGTTCGTATCCGTACAAACTTGTTGCTGTCGCATTTAATGTTTCACCCTTCCGGCGAAACTGTGATTTCTTTTTTTTTTAGATTGTGAAATCGTAGGCGTCAGTTTCAAATTTTACCGAGTTGAAAATGGGAGGAGGGGGGGGGGGGAAACGGCACTAACCAGCGCTGGCCTACTATAGCTAACATTAGCCAGACGTTCAAAAGAAACTGCAAAAGACGTCCACTGTAACCTTACAGCCTTCAAAAAGATAAGTCCGCTTTTCTAAACGTCCGCTCCAGCACCGTGTACTCCCCGTTTTCGAATTTCACAATAGCCCGACGCACATATATGTAAGAGCCTCACTGTGATTCCGCCATCTTGTAAAATTCCGCAATGGCCGTTTAGGCCGCAGAGGCCGCAGCAGCCCTATAAACCAAGGAGAGTTTACAAGATGGCTAATTTGACAACATCGCGGAATTTAGAGTCAAAAATAGCATACCTGCACGTTTTAGTTGTGTGAGAGCAACTTAGAAGGTATACGCTCTTCCACAAACTATGTACTTCCGTTTTCGAACTAATTGAAGTTGCATCCAATACATTTGCGCTTGTGAATTGCAGGCGCGACGTCTAGCCGAGACTGCAGCAAGGTTATGGTTATAAGTTGGTCAAGAGCTCCATTAGCACGCCTGGGGCGTGGCGCACATGCCGTTGACCTATCTCTGTAGCGCACTCCACACGATCCCTTTGTTTGCTACAAAGATGATGACTTGACTACTGGTGCTAACAGCTGAACGGAATTCACGGTGGCTAGAAAGTGGGACGATCGAGGGTGCCCGTCAAGCCTCATACTCATATATCGCAGTTTTGCTATAACCTTGAGGCAGGCCGTATGAAAAAAAAAAAACAACTTTTCTTTTTATGTGTGTGCTATAGGTGGGGGGGGGGGGGGGGTATAACCAGCCTTCTATGTATGTTAGACTGCCTGTTTAATGATAATATCTGGAGTTTTACGTCCCAAAACCACAATAGTATTATGAGAGAACGCCGTATATAGTGGAGGGCTCCGCATTTTCAATTTGACATAGCACAGTACATGGGCTTCTACCGTTTCGCCTCCATTGAAATGGGACAGCAGCGGTTGAGATCTGACCCATGAGCTGCGGGTCAGCAGCCGAGCATATGGTCCACCAAAATGCGCTCGTGTGGGTGCTTGTATGAACGCATGTATATATATATATATATATATATATATATATATATATATATATATATATATATATATATATATATATATATATATATATATATATATATATATATATATATATATATATATATATATATAATAGAAAATTTTCGGGAAGGGGTTGGCGTAGGCTTTAAGTGAAAACTAAATTTTAATACTCGAACAATTAACAATTTCCTCTGCGCACTTACATTTAAGCAACCAGTCACTGTTCCAGCTGGTAACGTGCGCATTGCGACCCGCTTCGATTATTCTCGGCTAGAGCGGGCCATTGTGTTCTCGGATCCGGAGATAAGGGAGCTGCTCCTCTCGCAACGCGACGCGTGATCTTCCGTCACGACTCTTGTTGGTGTAAAGTATCGCAACTCGATCCTTGCTGCTACTCTACAGTTTAGGTAGTTCTCTTGGCGCCGTTTAGTATAAAGATGTCTGCAAAAGGCTCGATCTGAGCGCCGAGCGATCGGTGTGGTTTGCCACAGGGGGCATAGGCGCGGGCAGGGTTCTGCATTCAAGGTGGGAGATGGGAAGGGGGGGGGGGATCAAGCTTTATTGCTGCCGCTCCCCTCTCCCGTTGGTCGAGTCCCATAGAAAGCAAACTTCACAGCGGATGCAATGATGAAGATGAAGCGATCATAAGCTTCATAAAATGACCGATGATCCGATGATATGCATCTTATAAGTGAGAGGGGGTATAGTGAAAAGTCTGCCTCTTGCATTCACTCAATAAACCCCTCCCTCGAAGGGAAATGCTACGCACGCCTATGCCCCTTTGTTTGAATTTCTAGTAGACGTCAATATATATTTATGCGACAGTGGTGTCCGAGAGCCACGTCCTCCACAGCAGACTGCCGAACATTAAATGTACTCGATACACATGGGAATACGCGCTCAATGGTAGAAAAAAAAATTACGCATGCCTGCAGTGATTTTCGTCGTTATTTTATACTATACGCGGTTCAGAAAATTTCATGCGCTGTACCACAACCTAGACGAAACGTAAAACAGTTGGTTAAACTTGGCTACCCTTAGTACGCATATGTTTATTTATTTATTTATTTATTTATTTATTTATTTATTTATTTGAATACTTTCCATGCCCGAAGGCTTTACAGAAAGGAGTGGGGGTTATACGACAAAAAGTAAGCGAAATGTTACAATTGCTGCAAAATGGAGAGTTTGAAGTTTGCAGGGTCGATGAGTGATGCGGTGGCAGCGGAAAGGCAGTTCCAGTCTTTGCTTGTTCTGGGAATGAAGGAATCACTGTAGTGGTTTGTTCGGCGAAATGGCACACCTACTTTAAAGCAATGATCGAAACGAGGTGAAATGTAAGAGGGGGAAGAGAGAAGGCTCTCTTTTAAAGATGTTCTCATGCTCCCCGCTTTTGCTGCAGGTCTACCGCGCCAAAGGTTCACGGCGGCGGCATAACGCGACCAGGGGGCGCTGCCGGAGCCCAGGCCGCCTTCTATCCCGCCGGAGGACAGCAACAGCAGCAGCAGCAGCAGCAGGCCTTCCAGTATCCCTTCTCCAAGGCGTGAAGAGACCCGGGCTACCGCTGTTAAAGCCACGAATCGAGACGAGTGCGTCGTGGGGAGAGTCCGAATGATGGCCGGCATGCGTCGAACGGGCTCGGAGACTCGCACGCGGAGTCAGTATAGCGCGAAAGCTCGCATGCGGTCACGCGACACGAATGGTGCGAGAGGCGCCTAATAAAAATTCATCCAGACACACCTGATCGTTTGCTCAAATCTACCACTAGGGTATAGTATTGTTATCCTTTGTCCACAAAATTTAGGTAACTGACACTGTAAGCGTCATGCGTATTAATATCTCCATGTCAAGTAGGACATAGTCAAAACTTTCCAGGGGGAGGGGGTACGGGGTCCGACACGCCTCAATGCATATGTTGGTTCGAGTGTTTTTTACAAACACAAAAATGCAAAATTTTCCGAGGGGGAGGCAGTATGTGTGATCCTTAATCACACACTGACTATACCATTAAATCAATTGATGGTAATATGAAGGCGAGAGTATTTGAATATAGGTTCGTGCTTCTATTGTAACAGGTCAACACGTTAATGCTTCTGCAGATGCGTACGTTGTCGTTTTTTCTTCCAGTTTTTTTTTTGTAAAGTCATATTTTTCCTAACAATGGTGCAAGTAAGTCTACTGACCTCGCTGGACCAGCATTCTGTCGTTACCGAGCTTTAACTACAGCATAGAGGGAACGAGTTCAACAATCGAGCAGCGGCGTGCACTTTACATAATGCTGTGGTTAACCACAACGTGCTACCCAGTTTTAATTGAGCCATGTACTGTGGTTTAGCACAATCTCACAACAGGTACAGTGTAATACACCGTAGTTCAGGGTGTTGTCAAATGACGTCATATTATGACGCTGGACCTGATGCCAGCTATATGATTGGTCCAGGGAGCTGCAACGGTTTCTGCGATTGGCTCAAGGTGGAATTCGACAGCCACGGGTTTTTAATAGTATGACAGTTGACCATTGCTAATGAAAAAAAAAAGGAATGAATGAATGAATGTGTTTCTCAATTTATCTTTAAAAATAGATACATAATATGCATGATCAGCAGGTATAAGCGGAAAGCATTCGATTATTTCAATAAAAGCAATGTACGCTTTGGTTCGCCTCAGTGTCACAATAATTCGCCACCCAATCAATACACATATACTTGTACTCGTCGCATGCGCCTTTTATTACAGTGTACTTTACGCCTGCTAGCATGCGAAGTTGATTCTTTACAAACACATTGATAAAAGATGCTGCTGCTCAACACATAGGCATTGTGTTTCGTAGCCTCTTCAACCCTACAAAAATAAAAACGCCCACGAACGCACAAGGACTACCTGGCGACAATCCACCGATAAGGTGCGCTGGGGCACGGCGCGAGACCGGAGTTGTTACAGAATTAAAATTGGATGAACGATTGCGACTTAACAATTCCGAGGATAATAACCGAACCAAGCTAGAGTTCTCTTCGGTATCACGTAATAACTATTAACACTGCTTTTTTGACCGTAATGACTTGCACTTCTTCCTTGCATTTCTTTTTTCCATAGACATTCGCCCCTGGAATAAATTTTCTCCTGCCCATGCGTCTGTCTGCTCGATTTTTAAACTGCGCACAATCATCTTTCCTTGCGAAGGCGGCCCCGTATCCGCAGTATCCAACAATAAACAAAAAGAAAGAAACAAAGAAAGAAAGAAAGAAAGAAAGAAAGAAAGAAAGAAAGAAAGAAAGAAAGAGAAACGATTAAGTGAGGGCAAGTGAATCTTTGCGTCTGACATACAGCTTTTCTTTCTTTTAGGAGTAGACCGCACTAGTCCCTCCGTCCACAAACCACCGCCCGGCGTCTACAGTGACTGTAGAAACGGGAACGTCTATCAAACACAAAATGTTATTGAACGGCTGTTAGCCAGAACAAACAAACTAAAAGGCCGCAACAACGAATAACATCGACATTTGATCACCCATCAATGAAAGCATATGGCAGAACAAAAAAATTACCAACAACAAAATAAAAGGCTCTTAACCAGAATAACATAAAAGGCCATAATTCGTGATACGGCGCACACTGCTTCACTTTATCATCAGCATTCACTTTGTGAATATGCGCGATGACGGGGATTAACGGCAGTGTCCACAGATTAAGCCTTTCATCAAGTGTAAGCCCAAGGGACGGCTTCATGCTAGTACCTAGTACTCTAAAGCGTTACCCACTTTTTCTGAACACACGTAAAACCTCCTTGGTTTTATCTGTAACGGCTCACTGCTCTCCCATAGTTGAGTATGAAGTAGTCGAAATCGTTAAGCACTTTTTCTAAATACAAATGCCTGAGCCCCATGTGCTCATTAGAACAACCCCAGGTGGTCGAAATTTCCGGAACCTTCCACTACGGCGTATCTCGTAATCATATGGTGGTTTCGCCATATGTTACTCTATGGTTTCAATTATAATTAATATGCGTGGATTCCTTTTTTTTTTACATCGCATCGCACAATGTTCCATCCTAAATGTTTCCTTCCTTCGTGCCGGGCTGTCATCCACGTGCTTAGAAACAAAACACTTGAGTTGCTACAGGCCACAATGACGGTCATGCGCTCACATCCAAGCAACAACAAAAAGCGGCAACGTGAAAATGACAAGCTGGCTCGATAAGTGGTCATATCGCCGTATCATAAATCGCATGATCACCGACAAGCCACGATCGAGAGAGAGAGCACAATTTACTGGACAACGGCGCATATAAGTCATGGCGTAAAAATAATCAGGTGTTGACAATGAGCACGCCTTAGCGGCCAGATAATGTTCGGTCTCGCGAGCGCACACTGCTGTTTGCGCCGCGGCCAACATACCCGACGAAGCGGTGCTGGCGCATCGCATTTGCTCTGCCTGCTCAACGTTATCGTTTTAGTGGCGTGACTAACACTCAAAGCGCGAAGGAAATTTGTCGTTTTAGATTAAAAAATAAAGCTTCACCAGGTTTAAAGATTCATTAACACGAAAATGCTTAGTGCTAGGCTGTGAACGTCGTCAACACGGATCGATCGGGGAGCACTCAAAGCTAAGTTCCGCTCGCCTGCACTTGTATTTTTGTCTGTTCACAACATTCCTCGATGAAAAGAAAAACAATTTTAAAAAAACAACGTCAGCCAGCGTGCTACTTCTCTATCAAAATGTTGATATGTAGGGTTTAACGTCCCAAAACCACCATATGATCATGAGAGACGCCGTAGTGGAGAGCTCCGAAAATTTCGACCAACTGGGGTTCTTTAACGGGAACCCAAATCTGAGCACACTGACCTACAAAATTTCTGCCTCCATCGGGAATGCAGCCGCCACAGCCGGGATTCGATCTTGCGAACTGCGGGTCAGCAGCCGAGTACCTTAACCACTAGACCCTCACGGCGGGGTTCACCAAAATATTTCCCTTGGGGAGAAAATGCAAGGAACTCCCACATTCTTAGATGCATGTGCACGTTAAACCGCCCCGGATGGTCAAAATTAGTCAGGAGCTCTCGACTACGGCGGCCCTTGTGATTAAATTGTGATTTTGACACGTGAAACCCGAGGAATAATTATTAACCCTATATCAAAGGAGGATATAGTTACTGCACGAGAAACGTGCAGTAACTATATCCTCCTTTGATAGAGGGTTAATAGATAGAGGGTTAATGGAAGTAGTAATGTAAGTATCACTACTTCCATTTACACATGAAACGATTGAACCATAGTTGCGCTTGTTCCATGTGAACGCGATATAAATAAATATTTGAAACGCGCAATTATTCCTTATCAAGCACACAAGAGCAATGGAGTTGTTCCAAGAAATATGTAAATATTTGATTCACGCAAGTATTTTGTGAGCAGCACACTAAAGCGATGTGGTTGTTCATGGCTAGATGTTACTAAGAAAGTTCACATATTTACCCCAACGATCACTTTCAGACGGCACTTAGAAGAGAGGCCCACGCTCCGCACAAGTCCGCTATAGTCAGAACGGCAGTACAAAACACGTTGTACGTACCCGTTGCGGGAACCTCTCCGCAATTTGACGTCACCTTCATCGATAGAGCAACATTAAACACACGCGAACAAAGAAAAAAGAAACTTAACTTCGAAACAGCGTGGTCACACATGCCAACAAAAAAATCAGCAGCGTGCGCGTTTCAGCCGAGCGTGCTACCGCGATGGCTAACCCCGCTCGTCGCAGCGCCATCTAAGAAGGCACCTAGTAGGCTGCTAGATAACTGATAAGTGCCCGAACATTATCTGGACGCGCTGGGGTAGTGTTTTTCAGCGCGTTGCGGGGAGTGTGCCAGCACCTATATATTCTTACACCGTGATAGAAGTACAGTGCCAATTTTTTTTATGAAAGCGAAGACGCCAGCGTGTCGCCTGCGTTCTGCTGCGGCCACGTGCAGCGCCATCAGCTGACAGATAAGGAAATGACGTCCGCTTTGGGTGGCATCGCCCGTTGCGTGACCGGAGCGGGAGCGCTATCTATAGCGCTCGTCCAACGGCCATGACTCGTTATTTTTTTTTTTTGTAACAGGTGACGCGAAACGCGGGCGCGTTTTTATTTTATCTGTCGTCTGATGGTGCTGTAGGCAGCAGCGGCATTGAGTTACTCTATATGCTACCTACCTAAAGGTAGCATATACAATGACTACAGCGGCAGAGCGCCTTCCACGCGCTCGCGTATTCCCTTTCATGAAAATTAACACTGTACCTGCGAATTGGTATTCGCAGGTATAATGTGCCGGCAGAAAGTACAGGACCGGGTTGATTGGCGCATCGTGGAAGAGGCCTTTGCCCTACAGTAGGTGTAGTTAGGCTGATCATGATGCATACAAATACGCACGTGAGCCCTTCGTGGGGCGCCTTTCTGTAACGTCACCGATTAAGGTTTTTTCTCGCGTACGACGCTACTCCCGAAATGCGTGAGCGGTAAGATCTTCACTTTGAAAAATGCACAATCGGACGAAATTATTTGGTTTGGTTTTTAGGGTGCATAAGCAACTTGGGCCATCATGCACCAAACGTGTGGTATGGTTCTCTTAAAATGTAATATACATCGCCGAGTCCTTGTCAAGGGTTCCGAGGATGCCAACAGGTCTAAAGACTCCGATCTTCTTCTTAAAGACATCGAACAAATTAAAGACATTGAGCTCAACGAGGTGTTCCGGTATGAATTTGTGAATGAGTATAAATTTATAGTTTGTCTAGGATGTCTGCTTTTCTTGGCAGGCTAAAAGCATACGAGTTATCTACCAGCGCATCTTCACTTCCAAGCAATAAAATAAATTAAGGTTAAGTGTTTTTCTTACTGGTTTAGTGAATGATTGTAAAATGTGAATCCATAATAACTCACATCCGCATCTCTCACACAGAGCCTTCATTGTGTAATTTTGCTAGTACTTCTCGCTCACGAACGCACAGCAGCAATGTTTCTGCCTGGTAGGTGATCCTTCGCATTATCATCATTAACATATAAACCCCTATTAGGCAACAAAACTGATAAAAGATTTTTCTCGAACAAACCGAAAATCAAACTTGCTACAATGTCTTGATAAAGATATAGCAATGATTGTTTGTTCGGCCATTTTTGTTGAGCAGTGGCGTCAATCCAGAAAACGCACAAGGGTGGACCCACATCTTGCCATGGCGGCAATTTTTTATATGTTGGTTTTATTTGTAGTTATAAATTAAAATTATTCTTTCAAAAAAATTTTAGAAAGACGGGCACGGTTTAACCTTCCCTGAAACCGGTCGAGTGACAGTTGTGATTTAAATAGTTTTACACGGTTGAGGAAATCGACACAGGTATCAAAAGACAAGTTTAAATGTCCTAATTTTAAGTAAATGTCAACCAATTCAAATATATGAAGGAGGTGCTTGCAAGGCGTGTCCCGCCTAGCCTGGGCACAAGGGGGGGGGGGGGGGGTTCAGGACCATTCCCCCTTCCATGATTTACACACGAGTGGTCTTGACTTAGCCCACAGTGTAACAACGAAAGACATCAATTCGCATACAACTGCAGCTCCACGGGACAGTGTGCGCGCGTATGACCAAAAAGTTTTTTTTTTTTTTCAGAACAAACAAGGCGATGAAGCGAATTGTAAAATTGACATGGCATTAAACATACGTGACCCTTATGCAGAACTTAACAAGAGGACGAAGCAACGATAGGCGTGAATTCTTGTTTTGAACATAAAAAAAAATGAAATCACACAGGTGGTAAAATGCATTGCAAGAATTTGCTAGCTAATATCTAACCGCTCGCGGAGGGACGGCCTGTGACGGCTATAAATGTAAGCAGCTAGAACACCACTAACTGTCAAAAGGAAAATATTTGAAAAAAAGGGAAAATACAAATTAACGGGCCCCCCTTTTTTGGTTAGACACAATATTAATGATAACTAACGAGTAATAATACCAACGAAAGTATAAGGGAATGTTATGGGAAGTAGTTGTAATGCAAATGCGAAGAAAGAAAACTGGACGAAGAGATAACTTGCCATCGGAAGGGACTGAAGCGACAACCTTCGAATAACGTGTCCCATACTCTTGAAAAGTATATGAAAAATAATTGCTGCACCATCTCTCTCTCTTTCTTTTCACGTACCACCATATTCGCGCGTGAAGAACAGTGTTTCTCGATCAGGGACGTAGCCTAACAGTTTTCTAAGGGGGCGTTGTTGAATGAAACTTTGTGCATGAGGCGCATGTGTGCATGCCCGTTACATCGAAAACATTGGCGTAGTATGGATGCAGATACCCCCCTCCCTTACGGCTACGCCCCTCGACGTAAAAGTTAATACACATACTGAAGGGCATGCACACACGCGACCGCACACGTCTACCTATTGTGCGTGTTACGAACGGGGCGTACTTTTCCTTCTCGACCTGGCTCTCCTTCACCCGCCATTTAACTAAGTAATATTGAACCTATAAAGCACCTGTTGCTACCGAAAATGAAACGCTGGCATACCGTTTAACTCGTGGAGAAAGGAAGGCTCACTCAGGCGTAAGGGTTGAGCTGCTTCCCTGAGCTGTAATGAGTGCGTAGCTGGGCGTAGTTTGAAGCACGCGCCCTCCCAACATGCACCGTAAACGTTACACTAAAAAAAAAAAAGACTTTTTCATGTGTTCACACACATTTAAAAGTTGCTTTCCTGCTTTGTTTTTAGATTTTTATATTTATTTGTCATTTAGCAGTTCACCAACTTTTTTGGCACTACAGTTGATGTCGATGTGCTGTTTTCGCTGCCGAGAGCAACAAAAAGTAAACATGTAAGCAGGGAAGGCAAGAGAGTGATCGAATAATGGCAGTGCTTCACAAGGTGCTGCTCGCTTGGTTCCTGTTCACCGTCTTTCTCGTGCTACTCGCGCTGAGGCTGGACGAGAAGACCGACTGGAACTGGTTCATCGTGTTCGTTCCCATGTGGGCGTTCGACATCAAACTGTTCCTGTACCTGACCATACGTCTCATGAAGTCTTGCAAGCGGCGACGCGAGAACTCTCGCGAAATACGCCGCAGGCTGTGGGCCCTGTGCTGCCTGCTGCTCAAATCGGCCTTCCAGATATGTCTCTGCACGCGACTGCAGTACACTGCCAGCTTTCCGTGGGTGTTCGTAGCGTTGCCGCTGTGGATTCTCCTGCTTGGCGTGTCATGCAATGTTCTCGTGCACCTGATATCCCAGAGCTGACCCAATCTACGGGGAGACGGTGCCGTCGAACTCCTCAGTTTCAGGACGTCCGGATAAGTTCGCCCCTATCATCGCCAGCTTTTTTATTTAGTTGGCCTCGCAACTGGAATGATTTGTGGTGGTGACGGGACGATGGCCGTGTGCGCGAGACAGAGTAGTGACGGCATGATGATGTGTCTCTCCGTCAATCAGTTCTGATAGTGGGAATCAGGCACGCTGGATTGAAAATCCGGTTTATTGTGCGTCTCAAACGGAACGTAACCGTACGGTGTTTGTGCCAGTGTTTGAGCGCGTGATATTGTTTCGATGATTTTGACAGGAGTGGCTGTTTATGTGTAATAAGCGGCGTGTGCGAAGGCTATGGAGCTTGCGCATATCGCAGCCGTGTGCACTTGTTTCTGAGTGCAGTACAGTGAACTTTTTAGCTATTTCAGTCGAGCGGGACGGTTAGTTTTTTTTTTTTCACTTCCTTGCCTATCCCTAACTGGTATATGTATACCCGTGTTGTAAAAATTGTTCTAGTCATCTGTCAAAGAGTACGTCCATCATTTGTAACTTCATTGTTGCATATTTATTTCGTTCAATGTGTATAAAGCTTTACAATGTATTTCTCTTGAATCAGTCCGTCAGGGTCTCATTGTTTTGCACGAATTGCACACTACATCTATGTAACACGGTAATCTTTCTCCAAACTCACTTCTGGCTCAAAAACATGGGCTGTAGGCCCCATGCCCATAGTTTTGAAAACACACTACATTTCACTTTTTTCTACAACACGGTTACACAGTTGTGCCAAAGTACAAAAATTTGGTATTCACCACCTGTCAAGAATTCACTGCTCTTACTGTGGGGGCTAAACCAAGCATTCATGTTGCCAATCATGATTACACATCCTGTCATTGCGGTTTTCGAATATCTTACAATTACTATAACTCTTATCACTCTGGTGCACAGACTATAAAGTAGTGCATCACTTTACCAGGCATTTCTTAGCTGCACTCCAGAATGTTGAACTCGGATCTGGAAACAAATGCACCAGTTCCTCGATTTTGTCAAAGCTCTTTTGCGGTCAATCGCTAGTAAAACCAGCAGGAGCATAAAGGCAGCTGAAACAACTGCCAAACATGCGAGTTACCTTGGAGTGAGCCGAGCAAAAAAAATTATTTTTGAAATGGTCTATGAAAGGGGCAATGACCTTCTGAGAATTTAGAAGTATGCCATTCACTGGGGGTGCCACTTAACTGCCTGGAAGAGAGTAATGCTGGCACACTGCATCAAACCACAGAGCACAGTCACATCAACAATATGCTGAACCATTTTTCAAGTCACCAATGAATAACCTTAGTATCAGAGTTTATTGCTTCATGAATCGATTTGGAAAAAATTTCTTAGATCCACCGAGGCTGAGCGGAGTTACAGGGATTTGTCGCATGCTTCAAGTGCCGTCTCTCTTTTCTCCTCCTGATGACTGCACTGAAAGCTACTCAGTGAGGGATGGCACAGGGGAAAAAAGTTACCATCAGTCCATGTCACGACCTTCAAGGTGTGTGATGAAACGTGATGGCTTCCCATCATTTCAATTCATGAATGCAAGGTGTGGCTTTTGTATAGAGTTAGCACGCCTGTAACAAGAAGCGCATTTTATCCAAATTACAATCTTGATTTCAGTGGCACAGAACAAGAAGCATCTATCGAACACGCTATAATTTTCTATAATTTAGGTGGTGCAATTAAAAGAAGTGCATGCCACTTCGTCTGTCGCAGACTGCACTCGGTTTGTATTTTTATTTGCAGCACATCAAGTGCATGCGTGCACCTGTGCGTGTACACCGTACGTATACCGTGCTCAGGGTTCTACAAGAAGAGTGGCCTTTCTCTCTTCAAGCCACTACTTTTGCAAAATAAAAAAGAATGCATTCTGTTCTAAATATCCGTCACATGTAATTTCTAAGGTTACTGCATTGTTTTTGCATCACACATTTCGTGGTCATGTAAACGACGGCACGATTTTGGCGAAAGTACACTTGGCGAGTGTATATCGCTTTGACGTATGGAAGGGCATACTTTTTAAACAAGCCTCTCCTCACTTTAACCTTGGCACTTTATGCACTTGCTGGTCTTATATAAGCATAAGCTATATGGCTTTGCTGCCATTTGATGTCAAGTTTTTCTCCAAGTCACGTCAAAAATTTACAGCATGGAAAAACACCGACAAATAGATGCTTCCTGTTTCACTCTCGGTCTTTTCTGCAGTATAAGTTATTTTGTGCTATTAGCACTCGCTCGTTCAGACGTTCAGGACTGTGGTGCTAACAGAGCGATATTGATCATTAATAGCTCATAGCGATCTGCATGGACATGTCAGTGTTAAATTAACAGAACTATTTTCCCAGCATTTGCACGATCTAAATTTGATGCTTAACTTGTGAAAGGCATGGTGCAAAGGTTTATAAACTTCAACAACATATCAGTCGTAATTCAATACCTCATTTTCCAGGTTTGCAGACTCTTTTCCCAAGAAGCAACACTCAAGCATTAACATTATGGTACAAAAGAGCTCCCCACAAAAATTGCTGAAGTGAGCCCTGGTGCTGAAATTGTTGCCGAGGAAGTGAGGGTTAGTGCATGGATAGGCATCACATTTGAAGCCTCTGCTGGGGCTTGAAATTCAGCAGGCTTTGATGATCTAAATTTTCTAGCACACATGCGAGTTCCATAAGCGTAGCAAGGAAACTTGAGTCTTCACACATTCATAGTGAATGTTTAGGAGCAAAGCTCCTAAGGCCCACACACCGCCGTCGAAGCTCGCTGCGCTGGGCAAGTGTGCCAAACAAAACAGCAGGTGCGCGTTCCAGGCCCAGCAGAAGTGCAGGTGCGGCGGCAGATGGCTCGCACTGCGCCCTGTTCACAGTCTTGTTAAGTCGTTCCTGCCATGGAGCACAGCAGACATTCTCCCTACCCTGCCGCCTTCATGAAAGCCAGCAGCGAAATCGGGCGCATAGTTGTTAGCATCTCACTCCCAAGGACCTTCTCATCAGCTGTATTCGTACACGAAACGACTGCTAGTTCTTTTATTTCAGATGCTGTAGTTGAAAACCGTCAATTTTTAAAAACTGATAGCCATTTCGTGCGAGAAGTGAGTGCACAGTGCCCTTCACTCCCGTGCTGGCCAAGCCGCCACACTTGTGAGATTTCTGCGAATAGTGTCATACAGTTCACCATACTTCTTAACTCCAAAAAAAAAAATGTCGGCACAGCCTACAGCCATTGCTGTCTTGCCACGTAGAATTTGCATAAGGGCTCCGTCCAACAGCACTTAGCATTTTCATGACATCAAGCATTTCTTAAGTGTTTCAGAGAGCAGTCTTTTCCATTTAGACTCGCATTTTTGTAGCTAATTTTAAGTCGGAACTAGAATGTCCTGGTGAATTTCGTCGGGTATTCCAAATTGTTGCTTAGTCAAA
The DNA here is from genome assembly GCF_013339725.1 of Rhipicephalus microplus. Lineage (NCBI taxonomy): Eukaryota > Metazoa > Arthropoda > Arachnida > Ixodida > Ixodidae > Rhipicephalus > Rhipicephalus microplus. Next base: position 131,989,062 of record NC_051171.1, read on the forward strand.
CGTAATGTTTTAGGTATAAACGGCAAATCTTTAATTTCTAGTATGCATCGCATTTACAATAGTCCAGAAGAAGTACTTGTGTTTAAAGTGGAAACCAGCTAGCATGAATGTCTTTCACAGGTCAAGGGCAAGCGTGCTGGGGTGCCATTTTTTTTTAGTGTTGTAACCCACTACAGTAGTTTTTTATGCAAGAATATGGCATACCACAGTGACCAGGCATAACTGTGCTGCACATTCAAAGAGCTTTTATTTGGCTAGAGCAACAGAAGGGGGGCAGCTCTCGTCCAATGACAACAATCGCATAGATGTCAAGCGCACACACACACACACACCCTCCAAACCATAGGCTACAACGTGCCACCAGCTGCAATGCACCGATGCCTGAAAGGGGTGGGGAAGGAGGGGGGTTTGTTCACATTGTAAATGCTAAAGGCCATTCATTTGTACATAAATATAGTATCATTCAGAGGTCAACTCCCTTGATACCCATGCGATACATGTAGGTGCTATCTTCGACACCCGCCAAACGATGCACTTGGGTCGACTCGTGACGAGATGGCAGTGCTAGCGACGCTACGGGCAGTTTGGCAAGTTGAAACGTGCTCGAAAGAAACGGACACCGGGAAAATGCACCAGGAATTTCGCCCACAAGAAAGACAACCATAAAGACCACAGGAAAGTCTCTGGCAAAGCACTGTCACAATTTGTCACGTCCGACTTTATATAACTCTGTCACGAGCAAAAGCCTTTCTTCAAAAGCGTATTTCCTATGCCAGCTCAAATGGCCACGCCACAACATTGGGAGCCAATTCTTGCACGCCGCATTTTGGCAAACGTAACGGAAAGCTGTACACTGATGTCGATACAGGTGCACCCTATAAACTCTCAAACAAACCGACGGTACCAGGTTGCGTAACCCTAGACTAAAACTCTAGATACTTTTTCAATGCCTCTGCAAGTGCATATAAACTGCCATACAATCGCTCAATGAAGATGACACTTTTCGGGCTTAAGCGCTAGCAAACAACGCAATCTGTAAGAGCAATGGGGCAGGCGAACATAGTGGCTCAAAGATACTCCTCTAATGGCTGTGCACGTGTCATCATTATCAGCACGAGGCAAGGAAACTCAAGGGCCATGCACACTACTCTTGACAGAAGCAACATGTCTTGACTGCTGATTCGCCCTCAAAGAACCCTCCAGCATTCACAACGATATCCTTTGACTATGCATCAGTCACTGGTGCATTCACAAAGGAGACACGCGATTTACATCACAGTTATGTACATCTTTGAAACTTTCAGGCTAGGTAGCTTGGTAGCTCTTAAAGTCCGTTTTTTTTTTCAGCTCCAAGGTAGGGTTTTATGTACCTTACGCGACTGACCATCGCTGAAAAGTTTAGGCAACAAAATAGAGTTGCGTCTTCAAAGAAGCACCGCAGCTGTCATTTTACTTTTTTTTCTCAGTGTGTCTGTGTAACTGTGTAAGCACCAGAAATACATTTAACAACACCTGCCAAAGCAAGCAACAACGTGGGTGAGAACCCAATCCTCGAAATTGGGTTTGCGCGATCCTCATGCTTAAGCTCCCACGCAAATGCAGCTTACGGAAAAGGAGAAAATAAGAAAAATGACGCTGCTTCGCCAGGAAGATCTTGGACTATTTTTTCGGGATCCAAAAGAAACTGAGGGTAACAAGCGTCCAGGAGGGCTTTTTTGCAGAGTCGCATGTGACATCTGTCCCAAATCAAGGTGTGGACGTCGCCTCGCGACAGCTTCTTGTGACCATTCGACTAAACCCTCCTGCATTCCAGAGCTTGCATTAACTCAAGAAAAACAAACTAACAAAATAATATTTATAAGGAGAGAAATACATTCTACCACATTGAAAGTGAATATGTCATATGTGGCCACAAGATGCACCCAGACGAGGGCACGGGTATCAACATCACGTAAGGGGTAAGAAAGGAGAAAGGTGAAAAAAAAAAAGAAACATTTACGAGTACAAACACGACATTTCAAGATTCAAGTGAGGGAGGCAGGCGCTACGAAACAAAACTACCTCTTCAAGCATTTTAACTGGCTGCCAGCAAAGATTGGGGAACGGGAATGCCGCATCAAAAGGTTACAGGCACTTCAAAGCTGTCTGAAATGTTAGCACTTTCCAAGTGAGCAAAAAAACTGACCACCACTGGCCTTTTTTAAGTTTCGCCCTTAACGAGAAGTTCTGCTCAACAACGTTAACTCGCAATGTAATGTCAATGAGGCACTGCAATGACAAATGGGGTGCCAGAATCAATCTATCTCTCGCACCAACGTGAGCACTTGGAAAAATTATGGATATGGTTACTCAGTGAACATCCCTTGCTTACTTACGAGGCGATTATTTCGATGCCTTTGCCGATTTTTCCCGCTTCCACAATCACTGATAAAGTCTGGCGTCACAGCTCCCAAACGAAATGACAAAAGTCACAAACATACAAATTCGTGGGCTTTCTGCCGCCCCGCTGAGGTGTTCAAATACCTTTGCCTCATTCCTTTCTTCTACTTCCCCTAAGCATCAAGCTAGCAAGAAATGAATAACATAAAGCTGCAATTTATTGTTTCAGCATCTGGAAAGAAAAACCGAAATTCAACAAAGAAGGGAAGAAGAAAAAGGGAGAGAAACGAATGGGCCACACCAACAGTTCAAAACACATCTCTGGAAATCTCTCAAGGCCTGGTTTTCTCACTTTACTCTTCCATGCAATGAATGCCACTTCATATACAACAGGTAGTATAGATCACAAAGAAAATCGAATAATGAATGTACATGCCCATATATATATATAGATCACACCCACAATCTTATTTTTAAAGCTCAGACACCTAAGGTCGATATGCACATATACACAGTACATACATACAGAAAAAGAATAAAGTCTGTAGTCGGTAATATTCGAGCAGCGTGTCTATACACGTCGTGGCGTGCGGTGGATTTGGTGCTTGCTACCCTGAATAATTCACATTCACAAAAAAGAAAAAGAGAAGCACTCCTGTACACGTGTATAGCTACTTGGGTCAAAATGAAAATTGGAAGTAATCTCTCTACCCTACAGTGACCTAGAGCAACACACACACTCGCACACATTCTCGATTTACATTACACATTGAAGAAACACAAGGGTCAACCACACACTGTTTTACAGTATAGCAGCATTGTTATGAGCAGGCAGGCATGCATGCCACACACACAAGTCACCTTCCAGCCGAAGAAGTGGACCAGTCCCCACTTGCCATCACCGCAGAGTTCCCATCTCTCCTAACCCAAACTGGCCGGCTGCCCTGATCACCACCTAGAAGCTCCAGTACTTGACTAGTGAGTCCAAAGAAAAAAAAAAGACAGAGAGACAAAGAGAGAAAAAGAAAAAAGAATGAAGGTAGCCCCGGACAGCGTAAGAGTGACTACGAAAGGTGGCCTTCACGAACGGTACCCAGAAACATTGCGCAGCCCCTCGGATTTGGTGAAGTCTATTTCGGCGTAGGAGAAAGTGGGCCCTTCCTCAGTGGCCGCGTCTATGCCAGCAGCGTTGGGAGCGCGTGGCGAGCGCTGAACAGCACTTGGCGCTCCATCTTCCCCACTGGGAGGTGCAAGATCTAGCGACGCGTAATTGAGCACTCGTTCGGCGGGCGCCTCAACAACAGTGGCGGCACCTCCTTTGAGAGAAATGTTCTCGTAGTTGGCCTCGGGCGGAACCTGCTGGAGCACTGTGGCGGCTGGCGGAGGGTCTGCGAGGCCTCGCAGCTGCACGTAGGAGGATTCTGCAACAGCGAGCGGCGCCACTCTCGTGACGCTGGTGGAGCCTTCGGCTGGCAGCTTTGGGCCACTGCTCCAGAAGGAGGATCCGTTGGCACTGGACGTCATGGGCGTTGAGTCACCGCTGCTAGACACTGGCATCTTGACGTGCTGCGTCCACTTCATAGTCTTGCTCAGGTCCAGGTTCACGTACTCTCCCAGCTGCTGGCTTTCAGGCGAAGCGGGACGCAGCGACGTGGTTGTCATCGGAAGCACGTGGTAAGATGAACCAGGTTTTCCCTTGGAAACTGTGCCGTTGGACGTGCCAAGAAACGCCACGCCCTTCTTAGTCATTTCCGTGGCCACGTACTCGCTGTCAGTCTTGCACTGGTTGAGACCGTTAGATGGCAGCGAACTGGACATTGACACAGCGTTGTCCTCTCTGAGAGCTTGCTGTGTGGTCGAGCTCCTCCGAATCATACCAGTATAGCTGCTACTCCGTCCGCCGGGGTGGTTCTCTTTACCCAAGTCTTCTTTACGCTGCCTGCTGCTCGAGGGTACGCTCACCTTCCTTTCCGTATGCTCCGAGCCGGTGGGGCTGGTAAGCGAGTGCTGGTAGCTGCTGCTGCTACCAGCGCCAGACTCCGAGCCAGTAGTCATCACCATGTAGTCGTCAAATGTCTTGGTGGTGCTTGGAGTGCTGGCGGTGCTGAGCTTTCGAATGGCCTCAGACGTTTCGGGTTGCTTCATGCTAGCGGGTGGAAGGACGCTGCTTTTTTCAACCACAGGTGTGCTGCTGCTGCCCTGACCGAGGTCGCTACGGTCGTAGTTGATCTCCATGAGGTCCTCGTTGTAGTTGAGCGCCCGTGGTGCCTGTTGGGAGGATGATGCATCCTCTTGCAAAGTGGGCACACTGGACGACTTCTGACCCTCGAGCCGCTGCAAGGCGTTCGCGTCGACGTCGGCGTCCTTCTTCAGGCGACGCCGCATGGCCGTCGGTGCCACCTGGCTCCCCACCGAATATGCACGGACGCGAGACTGGTCCAGATGGCCTGCCAGGGAAGTCTTTTTGACCTGCGAGAAGGAAGGCAGTGGCACTGTCATTCACACGAGCGAACAAAACGACCATCAAAAATGAAGGTTTGAGAAATTTCAGTAGGATACTATTGCTGCAATTCTGACTTCAAGCCCTCCAAGCAAACACAAAGACTTTGCTTTAAAGTGGCATTATTTATCAGTACCGTAGTGGCAGGAAACGAAATCTAAAATTCTTCTCTGCTGTTGAACATCATAACTGCAAAATTACCATGGCCATTTTGTATGAAATTTCCCCAAGATTGCCAATAAGTGTAACACGAATATGCCTTGATTGCTCTACTACAAAAAAAAAGCCCCACAGCTATATGTAAGCTTTCTTAATAGACGGTCAAACAACATTATACACACCTGCAGTGTCAATAATGCTTTGCAAGTTAAACATAATTGGAGACCAATGAGAACAGTAAAAAAAATTAGGGAAGCTTTTCTAGAAAAGTTTTCTCGCTCTGACCTGCTAATATAAACATATAATATGTCAAGATGTCTATGTGATAGCATTGCCTCAAACCGACACATGCTTATTTGCAACACTTAAAATTTGTTATGGGATCCATTCAACAAAATGAGGTGAAATTTGCAATCACCACTGCACTCGCATCTCGCTGTAGCAACTACAGCAGGTATGTCGTATTGCCCTAGACACAGCAGGTGAATAAACAATCGAATTAATAACATGCCACACACACATACCTGCTGCCTACTACCAATAGAATAAGCCCGCACAGGCTTGATGAATGCTTCGGCATCGTCTTCTGATGGAGAAAAGTAGGACTTGACCTGCATAAAGGATGTGCACAAACAACTCTTAGGGATTCCTTGCAAAGTGTTGCAATACGAACACTATCCACTTCAATGAAGACGAAACAAACAAGAAATCTGGCAATTTGCACTCATTATTTGGCATTTCCAACTAGCACAAGACACCATTCTGAAATACGATCTTTCATGGCTAACTTGGGGCGGGCCATGATATTAAAGGAACACTAAAGTGCAAAAAGATTTTTCATGCATTAGTAAATAATAATTTCACAATATAGAAAACACCAGTCTTACAGCGACACGACAATTGGAAAGGGAGAAACCGCGCAAAAAGAAACTGCGGGGGGAGATGCCACCTTGAGATTCCTGAACCAAACACTGCGACGTCATCAATTTTTCAAGGCGTCTACTGGGTTCTATGTAGCTCCTAATCGATAAAATTGAGGTACATTGTAATCTGTGGGTGCTTTAAACTTAGCATACGAAGTCTCAGAAAATTTGATAGAGCCAATGTCGCGAAATATGAACATAACATGGTGGAATTTCTTGCATCATGCGAGCAGATTATGGTGCGAAATTCAGAAACGGAACACGAACCCTGATTTTCTGCGCTAATAATGAACTTATGACAGTGAAACTTACGATATCAAAATTATTAGAGTGCAGTTTATCAATCTAAAACAACCCATTCTTTCTCTTTGGTATCCCTTTAAAAAAGAAAGTGTTGGCAAAACATGAAGATGCAACAGGGATGCAACAGCTGAAATAAATTTTGGAGCAATTTTAGGAGCAGCAATATGTTACTTTTGGAGCACGAAAATCTAAATTTGAGGCAGGTTATGAGAAAAAAAATTCCTTAAGGGGAGATGCTACTCGAAAAAGGTTTTTTTTTATTTCATAACCCAGCTCCTTGAAATTTTAGGTGTTAGTAAAGCTTGCAGTGCTGATTTCATAACTGCAATTATTTGTTTGATAGCTATAGTAGTTCCGGAGTTACTACAACTTTGATATCAAAATATAGTGTTTTTTGTGCACATAATAAAGCTTACTAAAAATTTTCACACAGAATTGCAAAATGGCTCATTCTGCTGCACTTGAGCAGTACAATACAGAAAAGTACCTCAAACAGAAAATTTATTTGCTACATTAAAAAAAAAAAAATTAAAAGTACTAAATGCATATTTTACATCTCTCTATCAGTGTATCAAGTTGTGTAACAAAAAATCTGTGATGTATAATGCAACCTAAAGTAGATACTTGTATTCTAGAGTGGCTGATTAAGCTCTGTGCAAAATTTCATCAAGATAGGACTATTTTATGCCTAAAAAAGATTGTGCACAAGATGAGAGAATTACCTCAAAATGGAAATCGAGAAAAATGCATTTGAAAGTTGTAAATATGTTTACTCATGATTACACAGTGCGATTTGCACAAAACTTGGTGATATCATAGAAGGGACACAGCTAGAGCACCTAAAATTGTCCTGCTCCATATGTGGATCCTTCTCGCCGCTTGAGAAGGGAGTCATCAAGGCGCGCTTTCTTTGCCACGTTCCGCCGATGGGCCCTTGCCTCGGCTGTTTCACACGCAGACATTCTTTCGATTCTCCTCTGGTCGCGGGATTGGCCCAGGGTGATCAGTTGATCTGGTGGGACTACACCAAGCTCCTGTAGCACGTGTTCAAAGCTTGAATGTCCTTTATTGAACCACAACACGGCCATAGCAGCTGCAGTTTCCACTGTTGTCCGGGAGGCAAACTTAGTCTTCGGACACAACAACCAGATTTTGCTGTTCAAAGATTCTGCAGCGTTTTGGGTCTTCCCTTGGATACAACGCACCAGCAACTTTTCATCTGTGAGCCGCTTGTAAATGGGAAGCACAGCCAATCCTTGAGCCTTGGTCAAGATTGGTGTGTGGTCGGGTGGGGCCTCCCCAAGCGCTTCAGCTCGCCTATGCTTGCACCAGGAAGTCGCCCCTTCTGGACAGTATCGGTGGCTGCCTGCTGTGTTGCTCGATGATGAATGGAAATATGAGGCCCAGATGGCACGATGCATTTTCAGAATATCACCTCTGTTGTTTGTGATTGCAATACGGTAATAGTTCTGCAGCTTCTGAATTGTGCCATCTGTCAGCTTTTCCCCTCGTGGAAGTCTTGTTGGCAGTTTCCGAAGTGCAGTGCCTAGACGCTTGGCCACATGGTTTGTGCACTCCTCCTTGTCCACAACAGCTTCACCATATACCTTGGCCTCAGCGACAGCGGTATAAGCTTTGCTGTCCCCATCACTGAGGAACTTGGTGAAGCGCAATGGTGTTGTGTATGAGGATGTCCTGCCCCATATGCGCAAAGCTGCCTCAGTCTCCATGGCATGAGAGGAGCACTCTGTATTTTTTTCGCAGACAGGTGTGTGGAATGCTTGCCATATTTCTTCCTCATCACCCAAGTCCTGGTGCCGGCTACAGGCAAGGCAGTAATTCGATAGCACTTCAAAATCTAGGCACAAACCAGTGTCCACAGACACAGCAGTGCCGATGCCATTGTGGCTCTTGTGCCCTCTTTTTTGCCATGTGCCATCATACATGACAGCAACATCAGCCCCATCCACTTTCTCTTTAGTTATCATCCGCGCTTTCGCCAGGTTTTCTTGCACAGCTTTGGTAGCTGCAGCATGAACTTTTTTGCCAATTGCAATAAAAGTCTTATGATGCATAGGTATTGGCAGTCCAAGAATAGCGCAAAAACGCGACAGCTGTTCATGCCCAATGCCTATTGCACGCGCAGCCACAACTACCTTCACATTGACAGCGAAGCTGTCACGCGAGCTGCCGCTTCGGTAGCTCCAGTCATCACCGGCATCGGTGGGCTGTCTTTCCGGCAGAACACGCCGCGAACTATGCGCGGCAGAAACCACTGACTCAGGACACTCACTGTTATCACAGTGCAGCTCGAGGAACGAAGAGAGGCCCTTACGTTTACTTGCGGTGTCGCGAACGACGAGTCCAGCGGTGTGGCATGTTGGACAAACAGCACGGCTTACCATCGATGTCAGTGCGCCGATGTCACAAAATACTCCGCTCACAGAGCCACAAACACTCTTCGTTCTTTCGCTTTCGAACTGTTCAATCTTTTTTTCTGATGCGCTGATGAACTTGATCGCGGCGTCGATTTCGTCAAAGTTCCCGCAAGCCGCCGTATCCCCGCTGCCTTGATTAGGCCTAGTGGCCCGCGGCTCGCATTCTTCTACCGCTGCTTTGCGCTTCGGTTTACGTCGACGCCCTTGGTACTTGTTCTTGCTTGCAAACTTTCGTGCTCGGAAGTCTCGCTTCTTCGAGTTATCCATGATGAACTCGGAAAAACGTAGAAACGCACGGCAAGTGCCGATCGTCGCAAGCGCTCAGCGAGCGAGGCCGATCAGATGTAGCCAATGGCGGCCTCGGTAGCGTACCATGTGACCGGTAGAGATGCGCGAAGCGGCTGCAGCTTGGCTGCAAACCGACTTGGAAACGACTGTTTTGTGAAATTCCTCACTAAAATACGAAACTAGGGGGACGCCTGTACACTAGAAGGAGCCTTGATCTACACCACCGAACAAACCCCGATGGCGGACGTCATCGTGTTGCCGAGTGGCGGATTTTCAAAAATAGCCGTCGGATGCGTGAATTCGCGACTTCGGCAGCTACCTTCACTAGCGCAGATCGACTTTTTACCACTTTCTCGTTTGAATTCAGCTATGACCTTTGGGGAAATGATAGTTGAATGATCAAAAGTGATTTTAGAAGCAATATCTCAAAAGTGGAAATTTTCGCAAAAAACGCGATTTTTCGACCCGCATCTCCCCTTAAGGGGCGAAGCTCCTTAAGGCGTGGGTCTGTCCATCCTCGGCATATGTATGTAGCCACCTCTAGTTTAGTTCTTGCATTGTTTACTAGATGGTGTGGCTGCCTCTAGTTTAGTTCTTCGATTGTTTACTAGATGGGGGGGAGCGTTGTAATAAAATCCGTTCGCTGTTGGCACGCGCTCTGAGTTGCCCGATGGATAAGGCCGCAGAGCGGCGGCAGCCCGTGCTCGCAGACAGAATCCCGATGTGCGAGACCGCGAGGCAGAAGTGCTCCATGAAGCTGCGCGTCGCTGCCGCCAAGATCCTGCCGTAAGAGAGCGGGAGGCCGCTACACTCCCCTACACCGGAACGTGCCTATTGGCTTAGCAGCCCAAACCTCAACATCTCGCAAACCTCGGCATCTATGCAAGGCTGCACACTGTCAATGACAAATTTGATGATCCACTCACCTTGTCCAAATGGAAACCCTCTAAACTAGCTGAAAGTGGAGAGGCAGAACTTGGCACGTCTTGTAGGCTATGTGCTGAGCACCAGCTGCCACTGAAGTCGGTGCAGCTTTCTCCAACTAAATCACAAGGAGAGAGAGAAATAACGAGACGGTCAGAAGCATCATGTCAGTGAAAAAAGACTTTAAGGGGCCAAGCTCCACTTTTTCAGCATGATCAGAAAACGGTGACTGGTAGCCGAGGCTCCTAAGAACACACCATTCAAACATTTTAGCACAACATGGGGCCTGGAGTTTACAAATAAATTTAAAGTCAGCCAGAAATCATGCCCTCTTTCTACAAAAGATGCCACACAAATGAATGATTGTGCCATATACGCAAAGTGACAGCAATCGGCTGATTTTAGTGTCACGAGCCGCATAGCTACCATGGCTGCCACAGAAGGTCATTATGTGACCGTGCGCTTGCTTGCGATTAGTTCGGAAAAGAAAAAAGTGCCCAAGGTCATGATGCATGCGTGACATAGCTTTTTTCACCAGTGCCATCCCTTCCTGCTTAGCTTCCAGTGTGCCAAACAGGGTGTCCGCCAATGTGCTCTTTTAAAATTCCCCGACTTTTCCAGGCTATTTCTAGGCTTGTGCGAACAGTATATTTTCAATTCAAATTGAATTTGAAGAAAAGAGTAATTTTGGTCGAATAATTTCAAATTGAATTCAAATAGTATATATATCGCACATTATAAAAAAAAAAAGGGGGGGGGGGGGCATATTTGTCAGGATCTGCACAATATTTTTTTAAAAACTGAAACAAGGCCTGCGCAAAGGCCCAAAGGAAGTGACAACAGCTTTGAATAGTAGCAGGATTTGACTCTCAGTACAATTCTAGTGATAGCCAGTAAAATATGCTATGTTTTAAAAATTGCTATACTGAGAGCATATGTCAGTGTGACGAGTTTTTAAACTGGAAATAATAAAAACAGAATCGATGTCAGGGTAATTCTAGCTTAAAAACCTGAAGTGGGGCTTCGCTACAGTGCGGATTTCTCCTGAACAAGTGTTTTGACTGCTTTGTAACACTTCACTGCAGTACAAAAAACACTTTTACATGCGAGCTAATACGCTTGAATAGATGTTTTCACCGTTTAGCTCCCCTCCACTGCAGTGAAAGCACCTTTACAGAGCGTTACACTAAAGGACACTATTAGTTCGACGTTGATTGCTGAAATAGCGGTTCAGAAACTTTTTAGCGATACTTTTGTGCCAAGGAAGAGCTTGTTTTAAAATTATATAGCGTTTTAGAGGTCCGCATCAGGTTAGCGCACTACAAATTACAAGCATCAACGGAACGTCTGATGTCCCTGTTGCCCTGCACAACGTTGCCCGTCTTTAATGCGCGGCCGCCGAGACTGTAGTAGTAGCAGAGGGAAAGTAGCCCAAACCACAGCAGCAACAACGGTTATTGAACAATTTTTAGCCATGGCCTTCAAGATTGCAGGCGTGCTTGGTTCAACTGGGCCCTGCCAGATTGCACAGCCTGTCCAGTTTAACCATGCAAAAATTGAATTTTTGAACCACTCGCGCCATTCCCCATAGTAACGTCCGGCGGTTCTTTTTTTTTTTATTAATCAAACACAAACGAACAAGCAGCATTTTATTGCGTCTCTTGATGCACAGAAGGTTCTTTATTTAGGGCAGCCAGATAGATTACTAGTGGTTAATTGTATGTGGTTTGTTTGATATTGACGGGATTATTATGCAAACGTCCTACCATGGCGCATTTGTTCTTGTGCATTTTAATTTCTCGGTAAGTCAGGCACTGCTGTTGATAATGTTGTTGTTTTAGACGTTTTCATACATTGAGCTTTCACTCTAATGTAAATGACTTTAGTGCCCCTTCAATATGCACCTACAGTAAAAGCTCGTTAAGGGGGGACGTGGCAAGTAAAACTAATTTTTTTATTAAAGTACTGTTTGTGATGAAATTTGGTGTGTGTATGTGGATGATTGTGAGGATTCCAAATATGAAAACCGTTTTCAAATACCTCTTGTACTTTTTGAGTTACAAGCATAATTATACTAATTAATGCTCTTCACACTTAAAGAGATAATTATTGCTAAATGAAATTATTTTTTCATATTATTATGTTCCCAAAGCATCAACTTGTGCAAAGAAGCTATTAGTTGATTTTTCTAGTTCTTGTAACCATAAATAAATTTCCAAAACATGGATGTTGTTTTGCGCACACATCGCAGTAATTATAAAATGTGTTCTAAAAATTTTAAATGATGAGTAAGAAGAGAGATAAAGCTTTATTGCACTGCTAAAGGCCTCCTGAGCCTAGTGCAAAAAACGGAACGACTCTATCAGTCTTTGTTAGAAAATGACAGATGTTCTAGCGAAGGCACATAGGCGAAAATCAAGAGTTGAGGAAAACTGACTTTGAAAGTTCACTCTTGTTTGGAAGTTCACAACATGCCTGAAACACTCAGAATCCTCCTGGGCAGTAATCCTGAGATGCTGTGGCCTTGGCCTCTGTAGAGCGCAACCCAGTTTTGCGCTTCTTTGTCGTGGAACAATGCGCCTTTTGAGCCCTCTTTACCCTTTTGGCATCCTTTTCGGCTGCTCGCCGCAAAGAGCAGTCTCCTGGATTGAAGCCCAGTTGAGCAGTGATCTCTTGCAGCGCACTCTTGCAGCCACCATTGAAACGGCAGACTGCATCTGCAACTGCACTTTCCACACTTCGAAGGGAGGCGAACTGGCTCTTGGACTGGAGTGACCAAATGAGGCTGTTCATACTCTCCACAGCGTTCTGGGTTTTTCCCTGCGCACACCTTTCAAGGAGCTCTTTGTTCGAGAGGCGCTTGTAGATTGGCAGCAGTGCCACTCGCACGTGAGGGGGCAGTTTATGTTTGTGAGGCGGCAGCGGCTCTCCCTTGGCCAATGCCTGATTGTGCGGGCACCAGGAGTCAGTCCCACTTGGGCACAGGTTGTGGTGTGGATCCTGGTCTGTGGATGTTACATGGTAATAAGTGGCCATGATGGCCCTCTCCATGCCAGGAACATCGTTGGGGTGGCTCTTAATGGCCCAGCCATAATAATTCGTCAACTTCTTTATCAGGCCCTGCGTCAGCCGGCCTTTGCCACCCATGCTCAGTCCTCGGCCTTTGGATTTGTGCTCATCAAGAAGGTTGCGCAAGGAAGTGCCCATTCTTTTTTTCACATGGTTCACACACTCCTGTTTCTTAATCACCATGTAGCCATACACCTTGTCTTGCGTGAGGGCAAGGTACGTACGGCTGTCACCGTCGCAGAGCACATTGATGTATCGAAGCTTGTACTTGGTAAACGATCTTTCAAACATGATCCTAGCTGCTTCTACTTCCATTTGGCCTGCATTAGCATCGGTGTTCTTTTGGCACTGTGGCTTGTGTTTCTCAAGCCACTCCTCATAGTTGTCGTCACCAGGCTTGGGGCCAACAGCACAGCCTTGGCAGTAGTTGGACAGGACACAGTGGTCCAAGACCAAGCCTGTGTACAGCTCGATTACACAGCCCACGCCAATATGACTTCTGTGCCCCCTCGTCATCCACGTGCCGTCGTAAATGACGTCAATGTTGCCTGGCACTCCTCCTAGGTCCTTGTAAATGTCATGCACCTTCTGTGCACTTTCTGCTTCAATGCGGGTGGCAGCTGATGTGGTGGCAGGGTGGCTGTACTTCCTTTGCAGTCTCTGGTAGGACTTGTGGTGCAGTGCTCGATGCGAAATGTCCATCGCAGAAAAAATGTCATTTATGGCAGATTGTTTTCTGCCAACTGACTGCACAGCCCTCAAAGCACGCACGTTTACCTCAAAGGGGTTCGTTTTTTGTTGCCCGGAGCACCTCGGGGACGACCACGCACTGTTCACTCTGCCACAATTGTCACAAAAAAGTTCCATCCTCGCTGCGAGTCCAAGGCAGTGCGTAGTCTCGAGGCGTATCGACCCTTCGTCGCACTTGTTGCACTTTACTGACGAAAGCAGACCGTTCAGCATCTTCTTATTTACAATGAAGAATGTGGAGTCCTTACCGCCGTCATTTTCGTCGCAGCCTTCGTTCAGAAGCTCGAGCTTCCGCTTTGAAGCGGACTTCGATGCTACGGCATCCAAAACATCCCGCCTTGTCTGCGCCCGCTGCGAGATTTCTTCACTGCTCGGAATCTGGGCCGAAACTCGCGATAGAATGTTCGACGCGCGCACGCCCGGAGTTGCAACGGCTGCCGACGCGGTGCCACCGCAAGCGGGTTCGCGAGAGCGTCCATCACGGTCGACGGCATCCGGCGGTCTGACATACGACGATGTGGCACCTTCCACACTCTCGGCCTCACAACAATCAGCGAAGGGTCTGAGTAGAGGCTCCGTGACGCTCGAAGAGCATGCTCCGTCCGGAACTGCGACTGGGACGGCAGCCGCAGTCGTCTGCCCTTTGTTCCAAGCTTTCCGACGCTTGCCGTACTTGTGGACGCTCCGGAACTTTTTTTGCGGCAACATAGCACCGCAGTATGAGCAAGCACTCAGAAGAGACCACCGATGTAAACAAAGCTTGGTAAAAAAAGCACGCGAACTATCACAAAAACAGCAAACTGGCAAAAAACGAAGCGCACGCCGGATGATTCTCGACACGGCGGCCGCAGATGCGCTCGCGCTTCCAAGGTTGCCAAGGTGCGCGGCGCAGCTTTGACCAGTAAGAGGTCGCGCCTGCTACCACGTGACCCGCGCAGCCAATTGCCGTTCTTCGTTTTCGTTTTTTTACTTGCTCCTCGCGCTTTTATTTTCACTCGGCGAAATACGAGACCGCGACCATCAGGAAGCCGGCTTTCTCCTCTTTCCAAAGCTACCAAAATGGCGGCCCACGGTCAACAACTTGGCGCGTTTGTGCGGCGTGAACAACACCGTTTCAGGGGCTTTTTTTTCGCACTTTTCGGCGACTAGCCTCGGCAAAAACACTATTTGCGGGATTTGTAGCGCACGTTTCGCTGTAATATTTTAGAACAAGGAAGTTGAAGGTCTGAAGATTACGAAAAAAAATAAATCAGAAAATCGCATATTTTGACCAAAATCGGCACTTTACTTGCCGCGCCCCCCCTTAATTCGGATTTCACGGGACCGGAAAAACTGTCCGAATTAACCGAATGCCGAATTAATGAATGAACAGGGAAAACAACATTTAAAATCAAGCTGCAGAAGCATACCTTTATTTGTTGAAGTATTTTGTAATTGTCGTCTGCGTTTTCGCGCAGATTCCGACTGACATCACAATTTTTCTTAACTGTTCCAAATGGCCAACAGCACGCAAGCTGTCGGGAGTGTTCAGGCAAGCGTCCTCTAATATTAACAGCACCTCCGAGACTTCCCGTGAGGTGCGATGAGGTCGCGGCTGTATCTCCTCGCATGATTCTTCGTCGAAATCGTGGTCTTCATGGGCGCCCGTGACATCATTAATAATCTCTTGATCGGTCAGGAGACCACTCGTGGCGACACCATGATCAATCGCGACGTGGTCCTGAAAGGTCACATCTGTGGGAAGGTCAGCATCGAAACTCGGGCAGTCATCGTCGGTGGACTCAGCTGACACCTCCTCGATGCCATCGTCAGCTACTGCTGCATGCTCGGGCCTCACAAAACCGCTGTGCCGAAAACAGTAGGCGATGACTTGTGGCGGAGTGTTTTTCCACACGTGGCCGATAATGTGCACTGCGCCGAGTAAGTCCACTTAATACAACTTTCCAGCTTCTGAGCATAGGATCATTCGCTCTAGCAGGTGCTTGCGGTACTTCGACTTCACGTAGTGAATGATACCCTGGTCCATCGGCTGAAGAGCAGACGTAGTGTTGGGCGGCAAAAAAACTACTTTGATGCTCTTCAGTTCGACTGTACAGTTATGGGCACTGCAGTTGTCAACAACCATAATTATCTTGCGGTCCTTCGACGTGAAGTGCCTGTCCAACTGCTGCAGCCAGCCGCGAAAAATGTCCGATGTCATCCATGCCTTCCTGTTTGCTGTGTACTCGACAGGAAGGCTTTTGACGTTCTCAAAACAACGTGGCTTAAGCGCCTTCCCGACGACAAGTAGTGGCAAGCGCTCCGTGCCAGTCATATTGGCGGCAAGAAGCACAGTTATCCTTTGCTTGACTTTTTGCCACCAATGCACGCGTCCCCTTTGAAAGTCACCGTCTTGTCGGGCAGAGCTCTGAAAAATAGAGCAGTTTCATCTGCATTGAACACGTCACGTGGTTCATATGCGGCGATGTGCTCCAGCAGCTTCACGTTTCTCCACTCGGTGGTCACGCTTTCGTCAACACTGGCCTTTTCGCCGCACACACTCCTGAAGACAAGTTCGTGTCTCTCTCGAAACCTCGCAAACCACCCTTCTGACGCTTTGAACGATTCAATGTTCATCATTGCAGCGTACTTCTCACCTTGCGCCATGATGAGAGGTCCGCTAAAAGGCAGATGCGCATTGCGACAGTCAGTAATCCACCGGAGCAAAGCTTCTTCGAGCTGGGGATGAGCTGCGGTTCGCAACCGCTTTCTAGAGGCATGAAACTTCTCGCTTTCGAAGGCTTGTCGAATCTGTTGTTCATTTTTCACGTACGTTCCCAACGTGCTCCGCTTCACGTTGTATTTGGTCATAACCTGCTGTCGCGACTCGCCGTTCTTCAGTGCTTCCAAAATTTCCACTTTAGTCGCCAAGTTCTTCGCGTCGTAGTTCTGCCGCTTTTTCGGCGTTGCCATCACTGTAGCGCACGATGGTGGTGGCATGCAAATACGGTCACAATGGAAGAAAAAGAGAACTCCGCAAGAAGAGATGGTTCCGACACGACAACACAAGGGAAAATGGCGTCGGAGGCGCTGAGTGGAGAAGAAAGAAGACGCTGACGTTCAGTGACGTTGCGATTGCCCCCACTAGTTGATGATGATGGCGATGCCACTCAGGTTTCGGTTTCACTCCAGTGGTGCCAGCGCTGCTTTATCACACTTTTGTGTAGCAGCAGCCGTCAGCATTTGTCCGAATTAAGCGGTGCGGAGCCGAATTCCGACGAAATAACGAAGGTTTGGTCCCATAGATTAACATGCACTTTGGCCGGGACCAATAGAGCCGTCCGAATTATCCGAATTAATGGGTGTCGAATTAACGAGCTTTTACTGTATTTGTTAGCTTCAGATAATTTGAAACTTTTAATAATTTAAATTCGATTTGAAGCCAATTCGAATACTGCATTATTCGCACAAGCCTAGCTATTGTGGCTGTTTGCAAATGCGTTTTTCACTCCTTTGCACAACACATTTGCCGTGCTTTGCACTTTGTGCGATCTGAGAGTCCAAACTAACAGAGTTGCGGTCAAATATGACCAAATAAACAAGAGTTTCATGCCACTAAATGATGCATACGCCACTTGCCTGGACCAGAGAACACCTTTGAATTGAGAAGTGTCGAATTATAAACTCTTGTAGAGCCAACTGTATTGTTACAGTTGAAGCTTGACTAGCCAAAACCCAACTTTACAAATACCCTGTTTGAACGAACAAACTTGGATTCCCCCTCCAGTTTCCCATAGGGAATTTCGCTTCGGTTTCAAAGAAGTTACCGGTGCAACTAAATATTTCGCGGTTCCCCTCATTTTCGTTAAATCGAGTTTTAGTTATAACTGTGGTTTATCACGTTTCACTCACCAGACTTGGGTAATGACGAAGAGAGTGGAGCCATGTCCATGTACTCGGACAGAGGCACGGGGAGAATCGTCGAGGGGAAGCCCGCGTGCACCACTGTTGGAGAGGAGCAGCTCGCGTGGCCCACCGGCCGCACAGTGGTGCAGCCACTTGTTGACATGGCTCCCTGTGGCTCCATGGACAGGTAGCCCGTGTCAGCCGAAGATGACGGAGCTGCAGTCTTCTCCAAGGAGCTGCTCAGGCTCATCGACCCGACGGGGCTCATGGGAATGTAGCCATCTCCTAGGGTGACAAATGGGAGTCTATCACAAAGCTGCCAACACCACACAAGATGGATACAGCACCGGTTAATCTTGATAAACTTTTTTCCTTGTTTTGCTCAACAGTGAAGAATTAGTTTGGGCTCATGCTCATGCACATTAGCTTAGCATGCATTTCCACACTATCGCACCCCTGCTACTGGGGACTAACAAAAGTCGACTGTGATAAGACGTCGCAACTTCTATATGGTGATCGAAGGAAAGATTTATTTGTAACGCGTGATTGCTGATAAAGCACTGTAATATAATTTCGCACAACATCACCACGAGTAAAACTAACTGCCAGATGTGCAGTGAAAGTTCTCATTTCTTGAAGAAATACGTTTTTTTAATACCTTACATGTGTTTCTTTAATGTGCTGATTCTAAGGGGCAATGTGAAAAGAAATCAACATTGGAAGCAAGTTGATAAAAACTATACATATTACTTGCGCCGTTAAGGGCTAATTGGGGTAAACTACTACCAAGCGACCAGCTGCACGACAGACAGACCTATAAATTGATCAACTCTTTCTAAGCACTCGTGAAAGAAGCTGTACTTGCACAATCAAAGTGTGTACATGACGAATTCTGCAACAAGTCAACATTATCACAGATGACTACTCTGGAACGAGCAATGCATGCACGGGTAACGGAGAGTCACTGTTACGGTTACCACATACGATTTCTGTTAATCGTGCTCATTGCTACTCCTATCCATGTTCCAGCTCAATGCTAAGTGACAGCGCATGCTTCACGTAACTACAGATGGATCTCACATTAGCAGGACTTCAGCCCCAACAAGATTGCAACATCGAAGCCTACGTACAATCGTCAACCAGCTCCTGGGAGATGACATCCCAGGAGCTTTATTTGTGTGCTTTTTTAATAAAAAAATACAGCATATCCAATGCGCTTGATGGCACAGAGGATCACGCACTGTTTGAAGACACATACAAAATAATCTGCAACAAGGGAAGCAGCAATGATGACTCAAAATAAGTGCGGCATCGGCAAACGCGGCATTTTTATGATGCAAGTACAGTGGACTCTCACTAAACGAAACCTGAGGGGATCAGGAGAATGTGTTCCATTTAAGGGGGGACGTGGCAAGTAAAACTAATTTTTTTATTAATGTACTGTTTGTGATGAAGTTTGGTGTGTGTATGTGGATGATTGTGAGGATTCCAAATATGAAAACCGTTTTCAAATACCTCTTGTAGTTTTTGAGTTACAAGCATAATTATACTAATTAATGCTCTTCACACTTAAAGAGATAATTATTGCTAAATGAAATTATTTTTTCATATTATTATGTTCCCAAAGCATCAACTTGTGCAAAGAAGCTATTAGTTGATTTTTCTAGTTCTTGTAACCATAAATAAAATTTCCAAAACATGGATGTTGTTTTGCGCACACATCGCAGTAATTATAAAATGTGTTCTAAAAATTTTAAATGATGAGTAAGAAGAGAGATAAAGCTTTATTGCACTGCTAAAGGCCTCCTGAGCCTAGTGCAAAAAACGGAACGACTCTATCAGTCTTTGTTAGAAAATGACAGATGTTCTAGCGAAGGCACATAGGCGAAAATCAAGAGTTGAGAAAACTGACTTTGAAAGTTCACTCTTGTTTGGAAGTTCACAACATGGCTAAAACACTCAGAATCCTCCTGGGCAGTAATCCTGAGATGCTGTGGCCTTGGCCTCTGTAGAGCGCAACCCAGTTTTGCGCTTCTTTGTCGTGGAACAATGCGCTTTTTGAGCCCTCTTTACCCTTTTGGCATCTTTTTCGGCTGCTCGCCGCAAAGAGCAGTCTCCTGGATTGAAGCCCAGTTGAGCAGTGATCTCTTGCAGCGCACTCTTGCAGCCACCATTGAAACGGCAGACTGCATCTGCAACTGCACTTTCCACACTTCGAAGGGAGGCGAACTGGCTCTTGGACTGGAGTGACCAAATGAGGCTGTTCATACTCTCCACAGCGTTCTGGGTTTTTCCCTGCGCACACCTTTCAAGGAGCTCTTTGTTCGAGAGGCGCTTGTAGATTGGCAGCAGTGCCACTCGCACGTGAGGAGGCAGTTTATGTTTGTGAGGCGGCAGCGGCTCTCCCTTGGCCAATGCCTGATTGTGCGGGCACCAGGAGTCAGTCCCACTTGGGCACAGGTTGTGGTGTGGATCCTGGTCTGTGGATGTTACATGGTAATAAGTGGCCATGATGGCCCTCTCCATGCCAGGAACATCGTTGGGGTGGCTCTTAATGGCCCAGCCATAATAATTCGTCAACTTCTTTATCAGGCCCTGCGTCAGCCGGCCTTTGCCACCCATGCTCAGTCCTCGGCCTTTGGATTTGTGCTCATCAAGAAGGTTGCGCAAGGAAGTGCCCATTCTTTTTTTCACATGGTTCACACACTCCTGTTTCTTAATCACCATGTAGCCATACACCTTGTCTTGCGTGAGGGCAAGGTACGTACGGCTGTCACCGTCGCAGAGCACATTGATGTATCGAAGCTTGTACTTGGTAAACGATCTTTCAAACATGATCCTAGCTGCTTCTACTTCCATTTGGCCTGCATTAGCATCGGTGTTCTTTTGGCACTGTGGCTTGTGTTTCTCAAGCCACTCCTCATAGTTGTCGTCACCAGGCTTGGGGCCAACAGCACAGCCTTGGCAGTAGTTGGACAGGACACAGTGGTCCAAGACCAAGCCTGTGTACAGCTCGATTACACAGCCCACGCCAATACGACTTCTGTGCCCCCTCGTCATCCACGTGCCGTCGTAAATGACGTCAATGTTGCCTGGCACTCCTCCTAGGTCCTTGTAAATGTCATGCACCTTCTGTGCACTTTCTGCTTCAATGCGGGTGGCAGCTGATGTGGTGGCAGGGTGGCTGTACTTCCTTTGCAGTCTCTGGTAGGACTTGTGGTGCAGTGCTCGATGCGAAATGTCCATCGCAGAAAAAATGTCATTTATGGCAGATTGTTTTCTGCCAACTGACTGCACAGCCCTCAAAGCACGCACGTTTACCTCAAAGGGGTTCGTTTTTTGTTGCCCGGAGCACCTCGGGGACGACCACGCACTGTTCACTCTGCCACAATTGTCACAAAAAAGTTCCATCCTCGCCGCGAGTCCAAGGCAGTGCGTAGTCTCGAGGCGTATCGACCCTTCGTCGCACTTGTTGCACTTTACTGACGAAAGCAGACCGTTCAGCATCTTCTTATTTACAATGAAGAATGTGGAGTCCTTACCGCCGTCATTTTCGTCGCAGCCTTCGTTCAGAAGCTCGAGCTTCCGCTTTGAAGCGGACTTCGATGCTACGGCATCCAAAACATCCCGCCTTGTCTGCGCCCGCTGCGCGATTTCTTCACTGCTCGGAATCTGGGCCGAAACTCGCGATAGAATGTTCGACGCGCGCACGCCCGGAGTTGCAACGGCTGCCGACGCGGTGCCACCGCAATCGGGTTCGCGAGAGCGTCCATCACGGTCGACGGCATCCGGCGGTCTGACATACGACGATGTGGCACCTTCCACACTCTCGGCCTCACAACAATCAGCGAAGGGTCTGAGTAGAGGCTCCGTGACGCTCGAAGAGCATGCTCCGTCCGGAACTGCGACTGGGACGGCAGCCGCAGTCGTCTGCCCTTTGTTCCAAGCTTTCCGACGCTTGCCGTACTTGTGGACGCTCCGGAACTTTTTTTGCGGCAACATAGCACCGCAGTATGAGCAAGCACTCAGAAGAGACCACCGATGTAACAAAGCTTGGTAAAAAAAGCACGCGAACTATCACAAAAACAGCAAACTGGCAAAAAACGAAGCGCACGCCGGATGATTCTCGACACGGCGGCCGCAGATGCGCTCGCGCTTCCAAGGTTGCCAAGGTGCGCGGCGCAGCTTTGACCAGTAAGAGGTCGCGCCTGCTACCACGTGACCCGCGCAGCCAATTGCCGTTCTTCGTTTTCGTTTTTTTATTTGCTCCTCGCGCTTTTATTTTCACTCGGCGAAATACGAGACCGCGACCATCGGGAAGCCGGCTTTCTCCTCTTTCCAAAGCTACCAAAATGGCGGCCCACGGTCAACAACTTGGCGCGTTTGTGCGGCGTGAACAACACCGTTTCAGGGGCTTTTTTTTCGCACTTTTTGGCGACTAGCCTCGGCAAAAACACTATTTGCGGGATTTGTAGCGCACGTTTTGCTGTAATATTTTAGAACAAGGAAGTTGAAGGTCTGAAGATTACGAAAAAAAATAAATCAGAAAATCGCATATTTTGACCAAAATCGGCACTTTACTTGCCGCGCCCCCCCTTAACGAGAGTTCCATTTACTGAGATGTGAACTGGGCTGCAGTATGCAGGATTGAAACCAATTATATTAGAGGCAGTTGTTCTACTTAAGCAGGTTTCATTTACAGTTAAACCTGCTTATAACAAACCTCAATATAACGAAGTTTTTCTATTCCCCGCCGTTACTCCATAGAAGCACATGTATTTGCGATCTTTATGCAACAAAGTAACAGCGGAAGACAACCTCGATACAACGAGCTTCGTCCACGGACAATCTAAGAATTTTGCTCCGTATTTTGGCACGAGCATGCATTTTCCGGGGCTGGCCCGCCACCGACGAAGTGTGAAGCGGAGGCAGCGCGCACGGCGCACTAGGCGAGAGCTCGCGGGTGAGCGCGAAGCGGGCAGGCGCCAGCGTTGCCCATGCGCGTGTCCTTGCGGCATAAAACACACACATATCACAATGAGCATATCTACGAAGTGAATGATGATGAGTGGGGACGAAGCGTCCGTCAGCCCGTCTGTGCTTCCGTCTGTCCATTCATTCTTGCTTTCATCCAACCGCGTCACCATCCGTGCGTCCATCAGTCTGACCATCCATGAGTCCGTCCATCCATCTTTCTGTCCGTCCGTCCATCTAGTGAACCCTCCAAGTTCCGCCATCTCCCATCTCACATCCCCTGTGGCACATACCCGCTCTAGAGCGTAATTACTCGAATCTAACGCGCACCTTTTTTCCGGTTAAGCGAGTTCATACATCGCATGCGCGTTAGAATCGAGTACGAACAAAAAAATTACGGTCAATCTATTGCCATCGGCAAATCCAAAATGGCCGCCCCCTACGTGCGTCGACATGGCGCGTCGGCCATTTCTGCCTATGTGTTTCCAATGTGCGGCACTTCGTACGTGTGCTGAGGAGTTCGTCATCTAGTAGTGCATTAGCATCGACGGCGTGGAAGGGCCAACTCCAAAAACTCGAGTGCACCACGATGCCTCTTTTAAAAGAAAAGTCATAGCGTGTGCAGAAACGGACGGAAATCGGGCCGCATCGCGGTCGTTCGGAGTTCCCGAAACGTGCGTGTGGGACCGGCGGAAACAAAAGCAGGAGATTGTCGACAGCAAAGCTTCACGCAAAGGCTTCAGTGGACCACAGCAGGGTCGGTTTCCGCAAATTAAAGAGCTGCTCGGCGAGTATGTGCTTGAGCAGCGAGCGGCACAGCGGCCCGTGACAACAAAACTGCTCCAAGTGCGGGCTATGCAATTAGTCTTAGAAAATAATGCGGAGCCAGTTTAAAGCGAGCAGGTGCTGGCTAACTAACTTTATGAAGAGGAAAGGCTTTTCCCTCCGAAGGGGAACATGCATGAAAAGTTTCGCGGAGGAGTACGATGAAAAGCTTCACAGTTTTCAGAGGTTCGTCCTAAACTTGCGGCGCAACAACGGCTACCTGCTTGGGCAAATCGGGAATGCCGATCAGACGCCTCTTTACTTCGACATGCCTGGCACCACAACCGTCGAGAAGAAGGGGGGACGAAGCAAGTTCGCGTGCTGACATCGGTCCACGGTAAAACTACAGTGACGGCAATGCTCTGTTACACGTCAGACGGGCACAAGCTTCGCCCGTACCTCATATTTAAATGGAAGACGCTCCCGAAAGGAGTCGTTTTTTCGAGTGGTGTGATCGTGCGGGCCAGCGAGAAAAATGGGTGCGCGTTGCATTCGATGTCTTACGTTTTTTTTTCTTTTTCGCGGTGGAAATCGGGTGCGCGTTACAATCGAGGGCACGGTAGAATCGAGTGAATACGGTAGATACATACATATATACAAACAAACAAGGGATGGACAGACCCATGCCTTAAAGAGCTTCACCCCTAAATGAACCCGGCACCCAGCGCTTATCTCCCACGCGTACCTTAGCCCGCGATTGAGGGGGGGGGGGGGGGGTTGATGCTTGTGTGCGCGCACTTATACTCCAATGGGGAGAATCGCACACCTTCGACTTTGACCTGAATGATTACATATAGTCGCCTGGCGCACAGCGATCCCTTTGCTCGCTGGACAGGTGCCGTTCGCAACAAGAGTGCGTTTTTCAAACACAGTGAAGTAACAACTGGAGCACTTGTTAGTTCGCACTCATATTTGTACCTGCGTTTACTTTTCGTGCCTCATTTTTGTTTAAACAGTGCATTAAGTGCCGAGCGGTAAACGCTGTTAGTTCTCTCTTGTGCTGTGTATGTTGTTTTCGTGCGTAATTTGTGTGTGAGCAGAGCGCTGCACGTTTCGATCTGCTTGCCTATCTAAACAATACATTCCAAGTTGTTGCTATCGCATTCATTGCTTCACATTTGCTGCGAAACTGTGACTTTTTAAAATTTCGGACAACTGTGTCGTCCACACCGAGGGGATGTCAGACTAGGTGCTGATGGAAACTCTCCAAGACCATGGGGACAACGGATCTTCGGAGGTCAACTCGTCACGCGCTCCTGTTCTGCGCCACGACGCGAGCTCGCCGGCTGGTAGCTTTCGCGATTAGCCGATTAGTTCTGGCAACAGGATGGCGCGTTGAATGCAGTGCAATGAACCCGATCGCGAAAAATTGTAATGTTATAAGAAGTAAGGGTGGCAGCCAACCCTTTTGGATCCGATATCGCGGGACACCTACAAAACGCTGGTGTGAGCAAATACAGCGGCTCCAGGGAGAAGTGCTCTTTTCACATAGTCCCTTCCACATGTACTGATACTTGCCGAGATAGCAAGCGCGCCAGTGATCGGGACCGCCCTGTGATGTGTGGTGCGCGTTCAAAGTGCGCGCCTTCGAAAAGTGCGCGTCACGGAAAAAAAAAAAAAACAAAAGGAGAAATACCAGAGTGCACGTGCGGTGCTGCTTAAACAAGAATGACGACGTTAAAGAGCGTCAAGCACGAGGATGCGTGGCAGGACGTGAAGTAAACAAAAGGTAAAACATCCAATGGGCAGCGAACACGGAGATTTCAAGGCCCAATGGCTTGACACCACGAAACAGGAGTATCTCCAATGAGAACGAGACAAGTGGGCCAGAGCTGAAGCAGGAGCCTGAGCAGACCAGAGCAAGGGGAATTCGAGGCAGGCAGTGCAAGCGGAAGGTCGTCACCGGACCGGGCGCTGAAGATGGGCCGTTGGGTTCCGGACCCGAGCCTACAGGACTTCCACCGGCCGGGGCCTCCTGCTGTCGGGTTCCCGCTCCAAAGGACCGTGGCCATCCGGTCCTGAACTCCTTTCCAGGGCCTGCGGACTTTGGTTCCGGCAGGCGAGCTACAGCCGTCGGGCTCCGGGCCCGAGCTGTGCGCCCAGCTGCTTGACTAGGTCGACCCTAGTTCCCGGACGCGTCGCCACCAGCCTGTGTTCTCCCGTCTCCGACGTGTCCACGCTCCTCAAGCCGAAACCATCACGATTTGGTAGGGCTTTTCGACGTGTCGCCAGCAGCCAGCGTTCCCTCGTCCTCGTCCAGCCCACGCATTGACGCAGGAGTCACGGCGTTCCGGTTTCTCATCACCGCCGAAAACCAACTTGTGGGTGAGACTGCACCGATACTCTTGCGCTACTCCCATCACTCAGCCCCTTTCGAACGTTAGGTTTAGTTACTGACTTTGAACGTTTTTGTTGGGTGTTTACAGATGTGTTTCGTCATGTCCAGTCAACTGTTTATTAAGTGTTTTGTTTTGTGAGGAATCTTTGCCTTTTTTTCTTTTCAATTAAACTTTTTGTGTGTTTCTTGGAAACCGAACGGCTTTGTCCTTATTAACAAAACTCTCTGAGGCTCAGCCCGGGAGAAAAACAAATCAGCAACAAGAACCTGCATCACAAATTGGCGTCCGCTGCGACAGGACAAAGTCGTTTGTTTTTCCAGTAGATTTTTTGACGCGGTTAACACGATGACGAACACGTGGGAGTTAATTGAGTTGGCGGATAAAATGGGACTGACGGGAGCGGAGTTTAGAGTATGGTACGAGGAGCGGATGGAGAGGGAGCGTGAGCAACGGGCTGCAGAACGAAAGGCGGCGAAGGAAAAGCTTGAATTGGTGCTTAGAGCTAAGAAGGAGGAGCTAGAGCGCGTAACGCGTGAAAATAAAGTGTTGCTAGAGCGTCAGACACGCATACTGAAGCAGCAGCTCCAATTAGAGAGGGTGGACTTCGAGCGGCGACTCGAGCTTGCGATGGCGAAAAGGGGGCAGCTGGCGATGCAGAAGGTCGAGCAAGCGGTGAATGTTTGCTCCGATAGCAGCGTTTGCTGGAGGGAAGTCGATTCCTGCAAGGTTGGCCTCGAGCCTCGCGACAGCCTTACTTCGGAGCGAGAAGCTCAGATAGAGGAAGGCAGAGAGGTGGACAGCCAAGAAGGCAGGAGTCATGAGGAGTTTGTTGAAGCGACGGAAAGCTTCTCTGGCTGGGAACATATTACTTCCGTTAGCTGCTTGGGGACCTCTGAGAGGCCAAGCACCTATGAAGAAGAGCGCCTGGATATGGGCGACCTAGAAGCTGTGGAAAATGTGGTGGAGCAAAGCTTCGATAGCAGGGAACAAAGAAGTTCCATTCAGAATGAGGTGTGTATCAGAACGTCTCAAAGGCCGAGCACATTTCGGGAAGGGGTAGGGCTACCTTTCAATAGCTCCATGGAAGGAGCGCTAGAACGTCATTGGGAAGATGGCAGCGAATGCCATGAAGGCTCTGATATAGTGGCCACTGATTGTTTTGTACCGACAGAGGTAGCAGCAGGCACCACGTCAATGGTCCTAGACCATACGTATATCTCACTCAGAGAGAGAGGGGATTCTAGTTCACAGGATAGCGTAACTGCTATTTGTCCGAGAAAACACGATGGGAGTGCTGAAACACTCTTCAAAATAAACAGTATCGAATCGGAGGTGGGCTCGATAGTAGGTATGGAGAATGCCAGACAGGGTCTTGAACCTGAGAACGTGATTGGTTTTGAACCTATAATTAAGTCCACTCAAGATGAGCTGTATAATGACCGAGCACAACGGCATCCCTTCTCAAGAATCCAGGAACCTCACACGCTTGTCGGAGCGTTTGGGCTTGCTGAGGGCACCCCGAGCTTGTGTTCATTAGATGGTGAACTAAAAGAAAGCATTTGTGTGAGAGATTGTGGCATTTGGACATTCGTGTCTCAGTGCGTTTCGTGTCGACGCCGACGGCTCGAGACCGCGCCCTGTTCCTCTGTGACCGGTAAGCGTTCATGTGGCCGGCGGGGGCGCAGACACGCGTTTCAGCGAAAGTGCATAAAAGCATGTTTGCCACAGTTACTTTCGAAACGTGCGAGAAGGGCAGTGCGTCTGGTTTGGGACGCGATAACCTGAGTGTAGGGTTAGAAAACCGGTAGCTCTTTCTGGACTTCGACTTTTAGATGCGGACACAAGTAGCTTTGTCCATAGTCGATTTTGTAGTAAAAAGGTTTATTCCGGGTTTCAGAACTTTTAAATGCAATTGGGTGAATCTAAAGTTTAAGTGTGGACATTTGGACGATGTTGCGAACTGTAGCCCGGTGATGTGTTGAACTGCGTGGTGCAAATATGTGGTTTAATTGTGACGTAGTGCAGAACGCGCACTCATTGGCAGTTTTTTTTTTCTAAAAAAAAAACTTGAATAAAAGGGGGGCGTATGTGATGTGTGGTGCGCGTTCAAAGTGCGCGCCTTCGAAAAGTGCGCGTCACGGAAAAAAAAAAAAAACAAAAGGAGAAATACCAGAGTGCACGTGCGGTGCTGCTTAAACAAGAATGACGACGTTAAAGAGCGTCAAGCACGAGGATGCGTGGCAGGACGTGAAGTAAACAAAAGGTAAAACATCCAATGGGCAGCGAACACGGAGATTTCAAGGCCCAATGGCTTGACACCACGAAACAGGAGTATCTCCAATGAGAACGAGACAAGTGGGCCAGAGCTGAAGCAGGAGCCTGAGCAGACCAGAGCAAGGGGAATTCGAGGCAGGCAGTGCAAGCGGAAGGTCGTCACCGGACCGGGCGCTGAAGATGGGCCGTTGGGTTCCGGACCCGAGCCTACAGGACTTCCACCGGCCGGGGCCTCCTGCTGTCGGGTTCCCGCTCCAAAGGACCGTGGCCATCCGGTCCTGAACTCCTTTCCAGGGCCTGCGGACTTTGGTTCCGGCAGGCGAGCTACAGCCGTCGGGCTCCGGGCCCGAGCTGTGCGCCCAGCTGCTTGACTAGGTCGACCCTAGTTCCCGGACGCGTCGCCACCAGCCTGCGTTCTCCCGTCTCCGACGTGTCCACGCTCCTCAAGCCGAAACCATCACGATTTGGTAGGGCTTTTCGACGTGTCGCCAGCAGCCAGCGTTCCCTCGTCCTCGTCCAGCCCACGCATTGACGCAGGAGTCACGGCGTTCCGGTTTCTCATCACCGCCGAAAACCAACTTGTGGGTGAGACTGCACCGATACTCTTGCGCTACTCCCATCACTCAGCCCCTTTCGAACGTTAGGTTTAGTTACTGACTTTGAACGTTTTTGTTGGGTGTTTACAGATGTGTTTCGTCATGTCCAGTCAACTGTTTATTAAGTGTTTTGTTTTGTGAGGAATCTTTGCCTTTTTTTCTTTTCAATTAAACTTTTTGTGTGTTTCTTGGAAACCGAACGGCTTTGTCCTTATTAACAAAACTCTCTGAGGCTCAGCCCGGGAGAAAAACAAATCAGCAACAAGAACCTGCATCACACGCCCTTAAAATCAAAGTTCATTATTGCTACTCGAGCGACCTCCCCCCACTCCCCGCGTTGTTTCATGCTCGTTCAAGACGGCTGGTTTTCTTTCTATTTGAGTGTTCGGCGGCAGTTCTAACACGAGGGAGATTTCATCTTATGCACTTCCCAAGTAATAGGGATGGTTCGACTCATTTGATCTCTGCTGCAGCAGTGCTCGTGCGCTTTTACCCGCTCGTGAAAGTTACGATGCGCGGGGGCATATGTGTTATCAATTAGGACTTGTTACAGAACATGGCGGCAACCGCAAAAAATCGCCGAGAGTGTTCACATTATTGCTATCGCAATAATAGCGCAGTTTTTTACTTTAAGTGTTTTGCGTTAGCTCTGCCTTCAGTCCCCCTTTTGTTTCATTTGTGCATTTAACTCCCAAATTTTTGTACCTAACCTACATATAACGAAATCTTCTTTATAACAAATTTTCTGGGAATTTATTAATTTTGTTATATTCAGGTTTATTTGTATCAGATTTCCGTTTACTGAGAGTCTCCTGTAGCTAGAACCAACGTAAAAAAAAAAAAAGAGAGAGATAAAGAAATGCTTACAACAGGACTAGAAGCTGTATGTTTCTTTATGTATTTGCATCCTGAACCAAAGGCTTTGTTTCATTTTAATGTTGGATAAATGCTTTCTCTTTCTGAATGTTATCTTCACTGTTTCGTTCGGCCTACATTCGATGTTTTCTTTTCCCGGACTTGTGGGGGTCGGACAAGATTAAATACAGTAACAACATGCATGCATTTTTATCTGGGCAAGAACGAAAGCAAGAACTAAGTCCTCTCAATAACCTCCATAAAAAAACAGACTGCCATATCCAGAGTGGCCAACTGTTGGGAAAGACACAAACAAGAGAGCATAAATTACTAGAAAACAGTGGATACAAAAATGCAGATGATTGATACATCTTATAGAGCCAAATTACTATTTCGCATTAGTGAGGGCTGGCGTTTTCTTGCGGTTACACCTACAATGCCGGCAACACCTGCGAGGCAATACAGGATTTGCTTGAACAATACTTGCCATTTCCTTCAGGTACATTAGATGCTGGAGACATAGACATCTTCAGGTAGTCGCTGGACTCGGACATGTTCATTGGCTGATGCCCACCAAGGTTCCCAGCAAAAGTCGTTGGACGAGAGTAATGGGAGCTTTTACTGCTACCTGCAAATCACACGACAGAACGAGATGCGCACATTTGTCAGACGAACACTTCTTGTCGTAGTATTAAAATGTAACCAGGTTTTATGAATGCATTCGACATTACTTGCATGGTAAGAACGATAGGAAGTCGAGTAGTTGGCAGAAATTTGGCGCAAACAAAGTTGGGGCATGCAGACGTCGACATGACAGAAGGCATGGTTAACTGCAGCCTTATTTCATTAGAAATATCCTCGTGTGCAGGGGCACACTGAAAAGTAAATAAGAACTTTCCAAGGTAAAAGTCAATTTAAATGCTTAATTAAAAGCACTAACAATCCTTCAGGTGACAAGCTAGGCCATTTCGTGTGTTAAGCGACACCCACTGCATGCTCACAAGCGAACTAAACCACCTTTGCAATGTATGAACTGTCGCCATTTTACTAAGGCGCGATACAACCACACCCGACCGATCATCCCTAGCTAGTTACTATGCGCACAGCTAGACAGGAATCTGTATGCAGTCTACTGTATGCGTGCATTTGTAAGTTCTTCATGCATGCTGCACTCCGGAGCGCGCAAGGGTGCAGCGAGTGGCTTGTTAGTCCTGTGTGTCTTTCTTGTCCCGTGTATCGGCACTGTTCACTGCTATGAATCCGGTTATGACAAAACAAGTTACAGCTACAGTGAAAAATACGAACCAACTGGTGATGACATCATCAGGTATTCGTCAACAGCAGCCTCCTCCTTGATGGTCGGCTCCTTGGGTCCAGCCATGATGTCCATTGGCAGTGAGTGGCTGTACCGGCTGTGAATTGCGATGATAGATTCAAATAAATACATTGGATGTGCCGATTTCCTTCTGTTAAGGCACTAGGAAGACATGTTACATTATACTCCATTCTGTAGATCAGGTGCAGTGCTGTGAAAACTATGCAAACTGTACGAGTTCGTGCATCTCCCACTTGCATTTCACCATTTTAAACGTGGCCTCTGCGATTGGGTCTGACTGTGCACTCTAAGAAACTAATTAATCGTGGAGGCTATGATGCGCAAAGAAAGAGATGCTAAGCAATCCAAAACAATGTAATAACTATATAACTATCGGGATTCGTTTATTTGTAGAACACTAAGCATTTAATTTATTAGTCAGTATAAAAACGAAGGCAAACAAAAAAAGTCACATTACGGGTCAGGAATGCAGCAAGGAATTTTTTTCGGAGAGATTTGTATCATCCGTAACAATCGCACACTCAAGAAAGCTACGACGATGTACCCGCGCCTTACTCTGCCCAGACAGATACATCATCAGAACTACCTTTTCCCACATTCAGTAATTACTTGAAGGTCATCCTCACACTTATCTTGCCAATGCACTCAAGCCTCATTACAACAAAGTTTCATATTACAAGAAAGTAAGTTTGTTATATCCAAAAGTTCATTATAAAGGTTTGATTGATTGATATGTGGGGTTGAACGTCCCAAAACCACCATTTGATTATGAGAGACGCCGTAGTGGAGGACTCCGGAAATTTTGACCACCTGGGGTTCTTTAACGAGCACCCAAATCTGAGTACACGGGCCTACAACATTTCCGCCTCCATCGGAAATGCAGCCACCACAGCCGGGATTTGATCCCGCGACCTGCGGGTCAGCAGCCGAGTACCTTAGCCACTAGACCACCGTGGCGGGGCAACATTTCAGACAGGAGCCCTCAGTTAAGAGCAAAGTAACATACTTCAGTAGCCCGTAGAAGAAATGCCCAAGGTGCCAGAAAAATTAGAAGAAATGAAGCAAGCCTTACTTGAAGTACTCGGCTTGTCCGTCTGTTTCATCCGCTGCCGAGAGCACGCTGCTCGTGCTGTCAAACGAGCCGACCCTGAAAAGCGGGAGGTCGCAATGAGTATCTCTGCACCTGGTGAGCCAGCTTAGAAGTTAATGAGACTCGTGTAAAAGCATACTTAGCATCTACATGCCACAAAGATTTTGTAGTACATTATCAAAATCCTTTATTGCAGTATGAAATCCACTGTAACCAGGCTTCCTACTTTCATATTGATATTTTTTTTTTACTTAAAGTTCTATGGAGTAGCAAAGAGAGATAAATTTAATATGTAGTGTAAATAACAATGTCATTTCCAACTCTCCACTTCCAAATGAACAATATAGCATTTTATTATATTAACTAGCATTTATCCGCAAACACAGCACACAAAAATCAGCATATACAAATCGGCAAGTATGTGAGAAACCACAAAACAGAGATTTTTGATATTGTGGTCAACTTTTAATTTTTTGACTGCAGCCAATTCGGTGCTCTTCGGACACAAGTATAACTAAACTTGCTTGAAGCACGTATTTTCTAGTTTTTGTGGCCCCTCACACTGCCAGAAGGCAGGTGCTGCCACAACTTTTGTCATGCAGGAGGCAACATTTTCGCAACTTTGAGAATGCCCTGTCTTTGAAACCCCATAAATTTTTTATTGAGGCTTGACTTCCTTGAGACTAAATTCATTTTTTGTGTGAGTTGATTCCACATTGGTGAAACTTCCGAAGGATCTGAAATGTTTCTCAACTCTAAAAAGATTGTCGGCAGGCTATGTGTATTGTTCAGCCGAGTTGGTTAAATTTAAAAAGAGAAAAGAAAAGCTCACTGAATTTCATACTGAGTAGGTCGTTTGAAGTGAAAGAAATCGAAACACAAAATAAAACAGCGTAAAAATGAAGTTACTCGACATGCAGCTGTTTAAAAAAAAAACAGGACTTCCAGACAGAAAAGATTCATCACACAGAATCTGAAATCTTATTGTCATTGTTAATTACCACATAGCCCTGACCTAACAGCAGTACCATACATCAATACAAAATGTATTCAAGGCAAGGAACACTTTAAAATTGTTATTTGACACGAAAACATACACAACAAAATAGTTTGATAGGATTAGACATTACAGGTGGTAATGAGGACAAAAGTCTAAAGGCAAGTGATCTAAAAACGAGTCATCTACAAAGTGTTTTAACGAGGAGGACATCGTACAAGCAAAAACAGTATCGCAAGACACTGTAGTTACTGGCCTCGTTTAATTTGACAGCGGCCGTTTAACGCTGAATTTGCAGGCAAGAGAAAGTTAAACGAAAACGCTCAGAACTTTTCTATATGCTAATGTGTGGTACCTACACATGCCAATGATATGCATGTACAAGATATTGATTGAGAAACCTTTGTCTTCAAACATGGTTCATACAAGATTAAAGGGACACCAAAGTGAAAGACTAAATTGGTAGACTGAACTGACAATTACTATTATTATTAAAATTTTTTTGTTTGTGAACCCTTCTGCGTCAATTCTGCCATCATGGGTTTATCACCAGAAGAGAAAATGAAGCGAAAGTATTATTCTTAAAATTTATCTTTGAAACCCTAGCACATCCAGTCCACGCAGTGTCTAGATTGGCAAGCTTTTTTTTCATATTTTGAGCACACGAAGATCCATAAAATTTTTTGAAGTCTGTCATTTGGTGAATCGGATTCCTTTTGTTGAGTCGGTTTAGGTTTGGTTAGGTTAACAAATAACCGTATTTACTAGCATAAAACACGCACTTGCATAATAGGTGCACGCCTAGTTTGGTCGCGAGAAATGAGATTTTCTTAAATTTCTGGGCTCAATAGGTGCACTACGAACATGGTCGTGATCAGTTCCATAATGTATTTGCTTGGTTGCAATTCGATGCCCTCTTGCGTTAATTGAAGCGAAGAAAATGAAAAGAAAACAGACTGCAGCACCACTGCGCAAACTGCACAGGCTCGTGGAGTGAGGAAAAAGAACAGTTGCTTGGGAATCGGAGTAACCGTTGAGTAACCTTTGCACCAGCGTGGTGAACGGCCACTAGCCAGCCACGTGTACTTCACACAGAACGTGCGATCGTATTCTCGTTAAGTGGGCTTTGAGTTTTCCAGTCGGAGAAAGCGCCGCCATCGCGTTTGCCATCTCGTCTGCAAAGTTAAATGTTTTCAACTTTCTGACGTGGGCTTTCGCCTTTGCTGCCAGTAGACTTGCGCAAGCTCGGCGAACGTTTGTCGTCGTTGATTTCCCGATCGCAAACCTAAACATTGTATCACGCGCGCTACTCTTGAATTAGTACTTGAGTGCGATATTTTTGACACCCAGTTTTCATGCTATCTTGCACAAACTTGCCGTGACAACATGTCGAACCGTAGGCCAGGCCTAATCAGTGTTGGTTGCTCTTCAATGGTGGCCACGGGCAGTCACGGTTAGGGTTTTGTATGGAATCAGGAACGGTGACGATTGTAACACTAACGGTGGTTCGCAATTGGATTGCAATGTCTTAGATATGGGGTGCGAGCCCGTGAAATCGAACGATCAATACTGTTCAGCGCACAGAACTTCGGTTGTGATAATGTGCATAATCGAGGTGGCTTGAAATGTAACCGGCGAATTTTCACGACGGTGCTTTCTTTTGGTAGTTTTTTTTTTTTTTTGCATTAACTTCCTTGGCAATGCACACCTTTCGATGTTGATTTTTGGAAACTTGAATCGTCACCGCATGGCATGGCTCGATATTCAGAAATGCGAAACCTGAACGGTCAACACGTTTTGTGTTAGCATAGCCTACGAAGAAAGATGTTTCGGCTGCAGTGCGAATATTCCCGACTTTGGCGACGTACACGTTAGCTGCAGTTTATCCTATAGTTAGAAATATAATTGTCGTGAATTTTCCCCGTATAATAAGCACACTTCGAACTTAAAGCCGGCTTTTTTCTGGAAAAAAAGTGTACCTATTATGCAAGCAAATACAGTATAATTCAAGCATTTTTATCATAATCTTCACCAGCTTAAAATGGGCTGATACCCCTTTGCTTGCAGTGAGAACAGTGTGGTCGCCTTCACTTGGCATATGCTCCGACTCTCATGAATGCAATCATGATATTTGTTAGCTAAGAAACTAACGGCACCTGTCGACGTGTTGGAGAAGTAATAGGAGCACCTGTCTCGCGTGGCTGTGAAGAAATTTTACGTGACCACAAGTATTCATCAAGCTTATTTCACTGCCTTTTTATATTAAAGGAACAGTTGCAAATGTCATAATGAAAGCAGATGGCCACAGTTGCACTCACTCCTGAGAAATGGTCAGCGGAGAACACTGAGTGTAATGGAACACTATGCAAGGAAGGCCATCAATATTGCTGTCACTCTTTAGCGTTGCTAGATGAGAAACACATTCACCTGAAATACGTTGCGCAAGGTTGACAAAGAGAAAAAAAGATGAGACAGAAAGAGCGCCAACTCACAACTAAGTTTATTTTCATGAAGCATTCACAATATATAGGCTCTTGAAGGACATGCACAGACCATTTCATTCACCGCACGTGCAGGCATGAACATTTTGATGATGTAATAACCGATAATTGCAATCATGATATCTGGGAACCAGCAACAAACAGATATGCCTAATGTAAAGACGTCGAAAAAACCAAACACACCCAAGCCTGCGCAAAAAAAAAAAAGAGAGAAAAAAACAGCAAAAAAAGACTGACAGACACTTCGTAGCACCCATCTAAAGTACATCTAGATCCAACAGTTGGAATTCACTGTTATGCAACACAACTGAAGGCACGCTGACGCACGAGTCACCTTTCTTCATTATGTGAAAGGCTTCGAGTAACTCCCGCGCCAGCGCATTCCGGCTCCTTCCAAGTACTCGCGTGCGATCGAACTGCGGCGTGCAGCCACACGAAGCACAGTGAAAGGGCAAATGAGACCCTGTTCCATTCCTAATTGATAAGGAATGCTCCCTTAGACGGTCATTTGTGCAGCACCCTGTCTGACCTATATAGACCTTGCCACAGCTCAGGGGAATTTCATAAACAGTGCCCACAGCACAACGCAGGAACAGCTTTACGTGCTTCTTATCGCACACCCCCTTGGCACCTCTTGAAGAAATGCGGGCACAGAGCCTTGAAAGCTTATTTGGAGCAGAGAAAACCACTGGCACATGGTGCCGATTTGCAACCTTTTTCAGGTTGTGGGAAATTTTGTGCATGTATGGTACAACATGCGGTCTTTTCCTCTGTCATTGCAATGGCTCTGGCCTCCTGCGTTCCCCCTTCAGCCTCTGCAGCAATGTTTCAGACACACTGACTAAGACCGAATAAGGAAACCAGGCTGCAGTGAGCCGCGATACCTGAAAGGAAAAACTATCAAGCACTGTGTGCTGACATGAGTTGGACAGCGCAGAATGAAAACGCATAGCAGCTATAGACCTCTTCACCACCTTATAATGTGCAGAATCATAAGAAAGAAGTCCTTTTCTCGTTCTAGGGCCGAACTTCCAACAGACATGACCCTCGCCCAGAGTCAGGTTAATATCTAAAAACTTCAAGCTTTCGTCAATGGGCAGTTCATACGTAAAATTCAAGCCTTTTCCATGTTGTCGGAACAGGTTCAAAACCAAATCTACCTCTCTAGAGTGCGTTACAGGGTTAGTAGAAGTTAACACCACGAGGAAATCGTCCACATATCTAAAAAGCTTAGATAAGGAATGCTCCCTAAGGGAGCATTCCTTATCAATTAGGAATGAAACAGGGTCTCATTTGCCCTTTCACTGTGCTTCGTGTGGCTGCACGCCGCAGTTCGATCGCACTCGAGTACTTGGAAGGAGCCGGGATGCGCTGGCGCGGGAGTTACTCGAAGCCTTTCACAGAATGAAGAAAGGTGACTCGTGTGTCAGCGTGCCTTCAGTTGTGTTGCATAACAGTGAATTCCAACTGTTGGATCTAGATGTACTTTAGATGGGTGCTACGAAGTGTCTGTCAGTCCTTTTTTGCTGTTTTTTCCTTGTTTTTTTTTGCGCAGGCTTGGGTGTGTTTGGTTTTTCGACGTCTTTACATTAGGCATATCTGTCTGTTGCTGGTTCCCAGATATCATGATTGCAATTATCAGTTATTACATCATCAAAATGTTCATGCCTGCACGTGCGGTGAATGAAATGGTCTGCGCATGTCCTCCAAGAGCCTATATATTGTGAATGCTTCATGAAAATAAACTTAGTTGTGAGTTGGCGCTCTTTCTGTCTCGTCTTTTTCTCTCTTTGTCAACCTTGCGCCACGTATTTCAGCCTAATATGTACCAACTAGCCCAACATAGCGTACTGTTAAGAAACACATTCATCGTTTTTTTTCTTTCTGAGATCGAAAAGTTCTGCTTACAACATAGCTACGCACTTTTATTATCAACCAAGCTTTTCATTGCGCTGTAATGCTGTTAGAAAAACTTAAAAAAAATCAGCAGCCGATCCCTTTACCTTAATTATAGATTTATTAACAGATGAGAAACGCAATGTAGAAAGTCTTACTTTTAAATTTTCTGCTGAAATCTTCGATGTGTGACATCACACATCTTGTTTTTTTTTCATGTTGTGGTTGAACTGGCGTAATTTCTGAAACTTGCTATTGTTAACTCTCTGGCTCCCGCAGAAGACAATGTTCTTTGTTAATCGATTAGAAACTACATTAAGCCTACAAAGCAAGGAACTACGTACGCAGATACCGACATCACGGCAACTGCTCACGATTTTTGCGGTGGCTTAGCACGAGCGTTTTCTTTTTGCGCATTTTCTCGCTTACCAGGCGTGTTCTCACAACAAGCATGGCGATTGCAGTATAGCGAAAAATTTACTAATACGAGGAAAGTATCGTCTCTCTCTTTGGTGTCCCTATAAAGCAAGCCTGTACTTTTGGGTCACAACACACATTCACGCAAACATATTGACGCACACAACTACTTTTTCTTTACATTTTAACACAAGCCTGAACTTCCAAGTAGACAATCACACACATACACACAAATGTTTCTACGCAAACAGTTATGCACACACACACGTACACACATGCACACACTCGCAGGCACGTTTGGGGAACCTACGTGATGGGGTTGTTAGACGGTGGGGAGACCGAATAGGTTCTCCCGTAAGAACTATGGGGCCTGGCCGTCGCCTCAGCGGTGTGGGTCCGAGAGAGCCCACTGCAAGTTTGCCACCGATTGGTGGAACAAGGCATGGTGGGGAAACTTTAGAGAGCGGCCATTTGCCAGCAAAGAGAAAAGAAAAAAAGAAACACAAGAAAGAAAAACAAGGTATACGCACAAAAAACAACAAAAAAACACTGCTATTCAAAAAGAAAAATTACATGTTCCTTAAGGCTACTTTTCTGTCAAACAAGATGAAATTTTACGGCCAACAAAAAAAAGCATGTGCATGAAAACTATACCGTGAAATTTGGTGGTGTAACGAAGTTGGACTAAAGATCAGAGACTAAACATTAAGATCTGATCACGTAGGCTCGCAGTTTGCGTACCTAATTACCCTCTGACAGGCAACAGTTCTTGCTGAAATTGTCTCAAAGCAAGTTTTAAAATAGTTGCAAGTGGCAATGAAATTAATGTCCCCATTCAAAATGATTTCATGCCCGTTTACTTGCAAGAAAAAAAAAAGCAGCACTCGAAGAAAATTAGTAATAGAAGTATCTATTGACTGGCTTTTCAAATCAACTTTAATCAACATGAGACTAAATCTACAAGCTGAGGTTGGAACTGCTTCTACGCCATTTCATAGCTCAGAGTGGTAGACGTTTATCTGCAACATAAAATTGCTACCAATCTGAATTATGGCACATCACTTGCAGTAAGTGTTATCACAGGTAATCGACAAGCGAGTTTTCTGTTCCATTTATGACAATATTTTAAAAGTAGTTTAGCATGTCTGTACAGTGGACTCCTCTTAAACGGAACTCAAAAGGGCAAGAAAATTTGTTCCATTTACGGGAAGTTTCATCTAAGCAAAGCTCACAAAATGAATGAAATAAGACTATTTTAAAAGCACCAACTGTGTCTGACTGAACAAACACATCTTAAAGTATACAATACTTATATCGTTGATTAGAAAGAAAAATGTTGCTAATATTGCTTACAGATATCTCTGTTTACAGCCGCACTTTCTCCAGAAACTGTCTTAAAGACAAGACCATGCTGCTTTTTGAAACGGTTCAGACAGCCATCGCTGACCCGCAAGGGCTCGATCCCCATGTGAGTAGCAATCTCTTTGGCCTTTTCTTCGAAAATGGGGCCGCTGATCGGGAAGTTCGCACTGCACGCACGCTTGAATTGGAGAAAAAGAGCATCTTCGATTGCTTTGTACGCCGCTGTTTTCATCCGCATTCAGTCTGTGGCGAAGGTCACAAGCTTTGCAGCTTCTTCAATCTTCCCTTTGTTCTTGAGTATCTTCAACATTGTAGACTAGGGTATATTAAACTTGTTCACAATTTCTGTCTTCGATAGGTCGTTGCGGTGAAGTTCTTGAATGATTTTTTCTTTCGTTATTAGCAAAAGGGCATTGTGCTGCTATTTTTTAGTTTCCATCTCAAGTTCACGACGAGATGGAAACAAAGAAGATGCAAACGAGATGGGTCGTTTGCTGCTTGGCGTGCACGGACATGTGCAATCGCTGGATTTGCTTGCCTAGGCTAGCTTCGGCATTTGTTTCATGGTTGCTAGACTGCCGTGGCCCCTTCCGCCGTTCATAAATTTTGTCCCTTTTTGTTTCATTTAACCGATGTAGGTGAAAAAAAGTGTTCCGATTACCCAAAACTTTTTATCATTGTATATATAGGAGACCAACCATATGTAGGCGAAAAAAAGTGTTCCGATTACCCAAAACTTTTTATCATTATATATATAGGAGACCAACCATATGTGCTTAAATAGTTTCGTTCATGCGGCTTTTCCGTTTAAGCGAGTTTCGTTTGTTGGGAGTCCACTGTAATTTTTACTTTGCACTAGTCACAGCTGCAAGAGGTAGGAACAACAAAATTGCAGTTCCTAGCACTGGCACTACGTAACCTGAGGCTGCCCCCCCCCCCCGCCCAATTAAAAAATAAACAATTTCATTCCTTGTCCACTCTCAAAAAGAAAAGTGGGGGGGGGAGAGAAACGGGGGAAGAAAAAGTAAAACACAACAAAGTGTAACTTGGGATTAAATTGATTGCTGAAAAAGGAAAACAAAAGAGTTTATCCAAGGCTGATGTGCGGTAAAAAACTGTACCGAGCTTCAAAGCACAGCTGCAAAAAATGCAATAATGCTAATTTAAATCTGACATTCGGATTACTTAAGGTTTTGACAAAAAACAACCAATCTTTTTTTATAGCCAAGGCTACTGTAGCAGGGATACGTATGAAGTGCAACACACACAAGTCTTCCTTTCACACCACCATTGTGTCCAACAATAATCGAGTTGCAAGTACAGCTTGCGGCAACTAACAACTGAATGCTCAATTAAGAGATATAAAAAGAGGCAGCATGCTTAAAGAAATCAAATCAGAATTAGGCGATTTTCTTTGAAACAATATTTATTTAAAAAAAAGGTCTGGCAGACAACTCAACCTTCCGATTCAGATCAAACGAATATGATATGCACTCAAACTTTGATATAAAGAACCCGTATATAGAAACATCGATTACAATGAAGTAAATAAAAATTGTCTTGCAATAGATGTAGTTTTGGGAATAAACCTTTATGACAAAGTGTTGGATGTAATAAAATTATTTTTGTTTAAGATATAGTAACTGTTATCATGAGGTTTGAGTGCATATCTGTTTTTTTTTTACATGAAAGCTAACAGATTACACTCCAAGACGAAAAAAGAAAGGTGAATTCAATGAGTTTTTCTGCCACACGGGAGCAATTGTCAATTATCTCATTTGCTTTTCTATGTTATTGCCACGTGCCTGGTATTCCAAGGTCACGAGCTGCACACGGGTGTCGCCGTGACATAGCACTTATAATAGGAAAGTAACAGCACACATTCTTCAATAAAGAAAATGCAAACAGGCCAAAAAGATTTGCCGTACGATCCTACTTGCCTCGAAGTGCAGATATCACTAGCCCTACAAGCCAAACAGGACTGCTCGGGGCATGCTAACCATACACTTGGTTAATCTAAGTACACATTCACTTTTGCATTTCGTCCTTACTGGTGTTTGGCAACCATGACCGGGAGTTATACCTAAGACCTCATGCTAAGCACACACAAGTGTAGCAGCTTAGGCTAGTTGGTATGACATGACGATAGTTATAGCGCGAGAACAGAACGATGACACAGAGACAATAAGGACACGAAGGACATGAGCGCTCGTGTCCTTCTTGTCCTTATTGTCTCTGTGTCGTCGTTCTGTTCTCGCGCTATAACTATCGCTAAGCACACAGCTATGGACTCAAAGCCCACAAATTGTGCCCTCATTTAAATTTGACATTCAAATTAGTTTAAGTTTTTAGGTGGGTGCTAACTTACCACTCTCAACAACTGCTACTTCGAATGCTGCCATCTAGAGGAGTAGGAAAATTTTGTCATTGAATCATCTACTGAGTAGTATTCAAAACATGTTAACCCCACTGCTATAGCCACAAAGCCCCTGATGTGTGCCCTCATTTGAATCTCACATTGAAATTTAGCTTAAAATTTAGGCAGGTGCCACCACCATGCTCAGTAACTGCTACTTCCAACCCATAATCACCTTTAACGCGTGTTGGAAAAATTTAGCATCGAACTGTCGATCAAGTACACGATAGACAATAAAAGCGGGCGTCAGGGCAGCAAGCTGACCTGCTCTCGCCGTGCGACTCGCTGCTGTTGCGAGTGCGAGACGTGGGCATGGAGTCACACCGGTCCCGGCAACTTGTGGAAGCGTGCGTCGCCGTGGTGGCCACGGCATGCGCGGGCCGCTTGTGTGCGATGGGCTTGCTGTTCTCGCTTGTCGAGGAGCTTCGGGGACGCGTAAAGGCACCGAGTTCTTCCTTGTTCCGAGAGGTCTTCATTGCTCTGCACGGTGAATTCGTTTAGGCCCCTCGAGTAAAAGTAAAAATGTTTCTGTAAACTACGCGAGATCAATCGTACATTCTTCTGACTACTTCCTTACAGATTAACCAGCTCAACAACAAACAGACATGCAAATAAAAGGCAATTAGAATACACTTTCTGCTACCTTTGTACAGTTGAACCATTTTCTAAGAGACACTGATGCAAGGGACAAATAGGTATAAGAGACAGCAGTGTTCCTACATTGAAATAGGGGTTGATAACAAATTGCATATGTGGTACCATGCTTATAAGATACATTCAATGTAAGGGACAATAGCTCCCCAATGCTTATCTTTTATAAAGGGGTTAAAACTGCACAGACTCACTATCTCTGAAAAAAAAATAATACATGCAGAAAGTGAAATATAAAAGCTTTAGACAAAACCAACTTTATGTTGACTATATACAGTGCCCACATATTGATATGGTGCATCACATTTTTTTCACTATAACGATGGCTCTGAGCAATTGATCAAGATAACTGCATTATGTCAAAGCGAATATGACTGCTAAAGGTAACGATAGCTGTGATGTAAGCGTTCAAGTCAAAATTGTGCCAATATGACACGTACCGAATATGTTCGAAATGAATGTATGTGAATTACTTGTGTTAATGCTAGTTGGTTTGAAAGCATTGTAACAAAGAACAGCCCAAAAAGACAGAGATAAAAGGGGCACAAACACGAGCGCTTGTGTTTGTGCCTTTTTCATTCCTGTGTTTTTGCGATCTTCTTTCAAACAACGCATTACTTATCCCTACATTTCATTCATTTCAAACTGCTAATACTGTATATGTGGTAGACGCAACTGATATCCCATACTTGCCATTATATAAACAACTCTAACT
Organism: Rhipicephalus microplus; assembly: GCF_013339725.1. Taxonomy (NCBI): domain Eukaryota; kingdom Metazoa; phylum Arthropoda; class Arachnida; order Ixodida; family Ixodidae; genus Rhipicephalus; species Rhipicephalus microplus. Next base: position 132,031,924 of record NC_051171.1, read on the forward strand.
TACACTGGCCAACCGTAAGCTAACACTAGCCAAGATTAGTAGGAGCTTGAAGCATGCAAATGAGCATGGCACACTAGGGCGCCACTGTTCTCCAATAGCAAGGGAGACTGCTCGTTGAAGGGCCACTCACCAGGTTTGACAATTTTGAGCTGACAAGCGCAATGCGTAGACGAGGCGTTCATAATCACGTTTGCCAAAATTTGCAATGCTACGCGCGGCGGAAATGGGTCAAATTTCAAGATGAACGCTCCTCCCCCTCTCCTCTGCCGGCGCACACCTAGAGAATGAGGGCATGACGTAGACGTATGAATGGCCCTATATATACGGCAATGCAATGACGTTGGTCCTCTACGTAGACGACTCTGCTCTGACGTTGTCAACAGTATACCACGTGACATGGTAAAAATTATTTAACACAACATGCTTAGTTTATCTATTTGTTCCTGTAAGCGATTAATAAAACTTGAAATAAATAATGAGACGCAATAAAAAATTGTGCACGTTTTTCTTTCATTTGTTCCCGCAAATTGCAACGAAATGCGGGGCTAATGTGTCGGCATTTCGCATGCATTTGTGTCCCCGCGGTCAGTGCTTGGAGCAGACGAACGCCGTGGAACACTCCTACGCGTTCGCACACTCATTGTGCTCATCTATTTTACCGCGTCTAAGCCAGCGTTTCCAAACCATCCCGCAGAAACAGGCAGAAGACCACAAAATAACGCTGGACAACAAACCAACGCTGCTCGCGTGCTCGGGGGTTGGATTTGTTTGGGCACGTCATGCGCACGTCACCTCTTGGTCGGATGCTGGAGAGGATGGGGAAGAGATTTGGCTTGCGAAGGCTACGCGGAGGAGCGGCAAGGGTTTCGAGCTCGCATCCTCTCATCCTCGTTTCGCGCCGCTTTAAAAAACTTGTTTTTTCCGCTCGTGATAAACTGACTCAAAATCTTTTTGTGGCAAAATGTTCCTCATCGGACACCCAACAACTTCCATTGTCTAACTAACATTCGGTATGGGGCCTGGTGAGAGGCCCTTTAAGGTCTGTTCACTCGTATCAGGGGGAGCAAGAAAAAAAGCGATAAACAAGCACAGAGAAACTTCCACTGTCGTCAGCTCACCCCAGAATGGTCTCATGCATGTTCTGAGCGATGACTGTGTCTTCTGTCTGCATCCACAGCTCCCCAGACCCAGTGACTGAAGAACGGCCAAGCTCCATGAAGAAGAAGCAGTCAGAGTGGCCGCACCGCCGTATGCTCATCAGCTGGAGCGAGTGGAAGGCACCAAGAATGCCGTTATCAAATTGTAGAATGACAGCGTCATCTTTTTTTTTTTTTCCCTCACTATTTCAAGTCCCAACGACAACATCCAGACCTTTATTACTGTATTCTGGGAGTAGGCAGTTTTTCTCGCAATAAGAAATGGGCATTAAATCTGAGCTATAACCTTTTCCCCAAAGGTAAAACACCAAACCCTTCACTGATGCTCCAAGATGCCCAGTGCATTTCAGTAGACTATCCGGAATGACTATCGGAACCTGAAGGGACCGGCAAAATATGTTTAACATGAGTTCTGCTTACTGAGAGACCAACAGGGGTGCAGAATTCAGGTACAGACCAATCATGTTAGAGGCAGTTGTTCCATTTAAGCCGCAATTCCATTTAAAAGATTATCGTTTACTCATACCTGCCAACCTCGTAACATAGAAATTCGTAAACCCCCCCGAGCGGGAAAGGGGAGCGAATGGGGGGGGGGGGAGGTTACTGACTTTTTCTTAAAATTTGTAGCTGTGATGGATTTATCTTTAGCGACAAGCATAATCATGGTTTGCCGCAATAAGTCAAAGAATATTTTCCCCCATTTTTGGCACAAAAAAAAAAAGCATTGCGAAAAACAAGAGGGAGGGGGGGTACTAAATGCAAGCATCAGCGTTGCGGTTTCGTAATCAACGCTACTAGGGTTTCCCACTAAGGTGAGATTCTCAAAGGCGGAGCGCAAATGCTCCAGAAATTTCGCGTTATCAAAACAGCTAGCAAAAAAATCGATTTCTTCAAAACAACTCGCGAATGTCTTCACACGTGAACGAACGGGACAGCGCAGCTGGCTGCCGCGAGAGCATGGTTCAAAGCTTTGGCTTTGCTTGCTACTAGATTCTTTGGGGAGGAACGCCAAAATGCTTCTAGCCTTTTTTACGACTTTAACGCCTTTAATCTACCGCGGCGTCAGCCACGTGCCCTCGGAGCTCGTAGATCGCTTTCGCATCCCCACGACCACGGTTTTGTGCGCGGCGGTTGTGGCAAACGGTAGTTTTGTTTTCAATCCACGTGCCTTAAAAACTAAGTCCGTTTATGCTATTGATAATCGCAACTGCTGCAGTTTTGTCCACAGTTTGCGGAAAGCAACGTTGCTTTGACTGGTTGAGCGTTGGCCGCACGCACACTTTCAGAGTTTTGTCAGTAATGTCGTCGCCATACATGATCGTGTCGGAACGACCACAATTTTGTCCACAGCGGCTGTGGCAATGCGCACGCACTGTAAAAGACAGTGCGTGCGCTGGTCGCACGCATACTTCCGAAGCTTCGAGCACGATGCTCTCCATTGGCCTTCATTCGACGGTTTCGGTACTAAAGTTTATATCACATGCCATGATTAGGAAAAGTGTTCAAAACATTAGAATTTTGGCCCAATGGACACATTCATTTGATTGGCCAATTTCACTGATTCTTATCTGCCGAAGTTTCAGATCACTAAGACTCTACTGTATGTTTAGATAAAATCCTCTCAAATTTGTTCATAATAAAACGCGGTGGGCTTGCAAAAAGCCTGCAATAAACTGACGTGCATTTTTGTCAATGCCGTGAAATCTCGCACACAAATTTCTATTTTTGTGAGATTTTTATGGCAACCGTACAAACGAAAGAAAGGTCGAAATTCGGGAGTCTCCCGGACAATGCGGGAGACTTGGCAGGTATGTGACGATGATAACACCAATACATATTGTTCTCTCCTGGTTACATGCCAGAACGCTGTTTTTGTGGCCTCAGCCAATAGCTACGACAATGCGCCATAGCCAATCGCGGAGGCCTAGCTATTTTACAAATTTCAATTTTTTTATCAGAAATGAAATGTTTTTCGTAAAGTTTCAGGCAAGGTTGGTAAAATAATAAGTGCAGTCGAAACTCGCACATTTTACGGGAAAATCGGAATAGTTGGCAGGTATGTTTACTGCAAGCCTACCATAATTTTATTGAGAAAATGAGCTAAATGGCAACATGAAGTTAGTTCCACTATCGGCAAGACATGGCACTCTTGTGGCCTCATTGGCCCCATTTATGAGTAAATTATGATAGGAGAAACGGTGACAAGCAGGTTAAATATTTCCATGTAAAAAAGCAACAAAGCTTGGTCCATTTCCCGTGGTTTTACAATTCGCGTGGCACCACCATAAAGACTGCACGTAACGAAACCCTTACACGTGGTGAACTGCGGTGTCATTCATTTTTAATGAAGGACTCTTATTGCCATTTTCGCCACTCGTAATCCCCGATACTGCTTACGATTTTGTTTTTCAGACACCCACTGCCTTGTTTAGTGATCTGCTCAAGTTATCATACTGGCAGCCATTAGAACAGATAAAGGCACAGCTCACGGGAAACTCGAGTGCCTCTGGGTTCTCCTGGTCTGTGTGCATCTTGACCAATGTAAGAGCACTGGCCGTCAAGCAAAGCCGATGGGGTCCAGTGATGTTGCGACTGCTACCCAAACCCTTCGTCTTCACATTCACCTGCCAGACATGCTCTGCACAAAGAGGAAGAGAAAATAGGTACTCATAAGTAAATGCACCACAAGATAAGAAAGAATTTGCCCCTGCCCCTTGTCAAAACAATTCGGATAACGGGTCCAGAAAGCCCCCATAGTAGTAATTAGGTTGTGCTGCTGCAGTTGCCCACAAGTCCGCGTGAGATTGTCAGAATTTTTTATAAGTTGCCATAATGATGGAGTTACACACCTTCCACAACTAAAACGTGGGCGTCCCTCGTTTCATTCCTTCCATTGCTACACACCGATAAATTAGCGAGTCTCTCCATTTGGCTGAGTGTTTCTGTAGGTACCCTGCTTAATCTCTTCATAAAATGACAAGGAGGATAAGCAGGGAGTGCAGGGCTAGAGATAAGTACCGGATTTTTTTTATTGTGCCATGCCTGTGGCACGCAGCGCTGCTGCGTTTCACATTGTCGGTCATGATGGCACTCTGAACTCAATGCATGCATTTACTTCCGGCAGTTAAATCTGGGCGACTTCGCAGAAATGCGATTGGCGCAACTCACCGAAGAGGGGCTTGGGCCTGGCATCACCATCAACGTCGCTTGAACCGTGCTGTAATCTGAGCAGTTCCGTGAGCCACGCATCCAGCTCGGTTTCGTTTTCAGCCACCAGTGCGTAGGAGTCGTCCCTTGTGTACAGAGCCAAAACGTGCCGCTGCTTGGCGTCGGCCCGGCGGTTTATGTTGAAGCAGGACCGAAGCGCTATCGTGCGCTTGGGCAGCGCACCAGCCTTCCACTTTTTCTCACTGTCGTAGCACTCGAGACGGGCGGGTCCCGCCTCAGACTCCTTGCGCATGACAAAAAACTTCTTTTTCATTGTCTGTATAGAGAATCAAGAGAAATACCAGAATACATTCAGAAAGGTAACCACAGTAAAAATGCCAATCAGAATGGTAATGCCACGAGCATGTGAATGAAAATAGCATATATAACTGTATGAGCAATTATCCTACTTGAAAGATGTAGCACAAGGTTAAAAACACAGAAGAAAGAACAGGAAGTGCTCCCATACTTTGTTTCATGCATGTACTGACACTGCTACCCGCTCTGTTTCCTACATACCGTGGAAGCTGCACAGTTTCGGTGAATAAAACTTTCAACAAACAAAACACAATGAAACGTTGCACATTTTGAGGCCCTAAGTGTTTGTGGATGCCAAAATGATAATATTCCAACTAAGAAAGAATGAAAGGCAATATAATCAGAAAACGACACATGAACAGCTGTATGACCGAGTTTTCTTTATTCTTTAACGTGAAACTGAGCCCTCGCTTACTACTTAGCCTAGAGAAAGAACAATTTCGTATGCATTTTGGCAAAAAAATGTGAATAATAGGACAGCGGAAAAACACAGGACAAGGCACTGTCCTGTGTGTTCTTGCAGTGTTCTATTGCTCATGGTATGTCACCTTGATGTATGCAAACAGAGAACACTGAACTATTTTTTGTGTGAACTGCAACTACTGCAAGTAACATTACTAGCGTCTATAGCACTGTGCACTATGTGTGAAAATGGAGCACAAACAACTATAAAACTTGAAATGGCCACCAATAAATTTTGTACGTGCTTTAGCAGCACAGTATTTTCTACATGAAACCACAAACACCTGGTGTTTGTGTTTTATGGTTGCTTTGAGTCCAAGTTTTCCCACCGTGGAGCTTGAATCGCAGTGCAAGACTGAATCGCAAGACTGAATCGCAGTGCCAACACAAATGTTTAGTGAACCAAATACCGTTTCAGTTGCTGGTGTGAATTTTTCAGATGCACTGTGTACAGGCATTGCCATGCAATCTTCAGGCCCTTTCAATGAAAATGCTAAAAATACACAATATGTCAATACCATCTGCCAAGAAATAAAAGGGAAGTTTGGAATTATACTCTATGCAATTATAGTAATCGATAACTGTACAAACTGTAACCAGCAAGTTAAAACATGTTCAGATAGATGGAGCTAACCACGTCTGCCAAGCACTGCCGATCACCTTGTACGTGCCTGTCAGAATTGCATGTTTCATGCTGAACAGGTACCAGTGAATAACAATGAATACTCAAATAACAAGCAAATAACAAATAAGATGAGAACAGTAAAAATAAAAACATTTCTGCATACCAACACACAATAGTCAAAACACCTTTTGACAAAGCAGGACGTTTTCACTTTTGAGTAGTTCCTCAATAGAGCTAAATAAACTCCTTTCATGACAAATCCCATATTGCCTAACTAGAAGCGAACCAGACAAAAAAGATACAGTGAAGCAATAATTGAGGACACTGGTTCAAGGTGATAAAAAAGCCAAAACGAACAGGGATAGAAAAAAAGAAAAGCAGCACAAAGGCAGGACAATAGGAGACAATCACACAACACGAGCGCTTGTGTTGTTCTATTCTCTTCTTGTGTGCCATTTTGCGCATTTTTTTGTCTTTCTTTAAAATAACATGAAGCAATAAAACCTGGATGAAATAGTATTATTACGATCCAGCTACCCCTTCAGACCTTACACACAAACAAGATTCAGTCTATATATAGATGCAACAGCTAAAGAAAACTTGCAGAAAACTTGCGGAAGTTTCTTTGTTCCCTCAACAACTATATAACAATAGACTTAAATGTACTACTGTGACACTGCAGGTAAGTAGCTGAGAACCTGATCACAAGACAAAGGTGCGACCCACCGCATAGCCAGATATGCCGTACCTAAATAAACCAATGGGACAAGACATTGAGAAGTCGGAGAGTGCGGAAGTATACTTTACAACAGACACTTCTTTTTACTTTTCATGCAAAATAAAATGCAGCCTTCTGAACAAACAAGTCTTACAGGAAAGTAGGCAGAGTCAATGAGAGTCTGGCTCTTCTAAGGAGAGCTAAAGTGGTCATTACAATTTTCGTTCAGTTTCCCACACTACCGGCGACACAGATTTTGCTGTAGGCACTTTCACGAAGACACAGATTTTACTGTAGGCACATTCACGTGAATTTGTCACCTATATGCATTTTTTTGGTGCCTGCCGGTTCTTGTTTACTATTGCTTGGGACCCACTGATGTAACTCTACTAAATATGTAATATCGTCATCACACAGGCTAATCTAGTATCACTTCTGAGAGACCGCACGCACAACCAAGTATCACATTGGCGGCGTGCTGCTGCACGAGAAAGGGAAGTGTAGTTTAGAAATTATGGTAGTGACAGTGGGTGCTTTCAGGCAATGTTTCTGAATTAATAATGCGTTATAGCTATTAGCTGCCCTTGAAACAAACAAAGCACAAATGCGGTGCATGCAGCCATTGAACAGTGTGTGCTGGGCATGCCCCCGACAACCGTAATTGTAAACTGCTCGAGAATGACAATAGCAAAGTAGTACGTAGCAGTATGTAAATTTTAGAGCACTACAATCTTCCTAATAATGAAAACGAGAGTTAAAAAGAAATACTAAGAAAACTAAGCTTCATATAACTTACTCCTTCTTAAGCTACTGAGGCTTGGCGCTACGTCGCAGCAAGCTCATTTTGCAGAGTGTGTCACTAAACGTTACAGTGTGACACCCTTCAAGTGACACTTGCGGCTAAGTGCACTCCTTCGAGGCAAAGCTGGCACTCATGACAGGACTATTAGCGTGTAGGCCGTTCCGCAAGATAACCTATCGCACCAACAGCATGACCTCTCACCTTCAACTTCCTCAGGTATCCCGTCTTCTGGATGTCAGTGGCCTGCTCGGCCAGGGAGACCACCCCGCTTCCCCGCGACGTGTCCTTCATCTTCGTCGACATGGCTCCACTCAGTCTGGTCCCATATTCAACCACCTGCCACAGGAAATTCACCAAAGACACACTACACATCGGCTGCCGACTTCTTTCGACTTGCAACACTATTGGGAAGGAAGCTGTGCACTCGTTGCAGGTCTCTCTCGTCCTCCTTTGTCCGTAAATGGGCCAAGTGTTTTGTACTATACTAAACAGCAGCTACACAACTGCTTCTAGCATCACTTTTCGGAGATGACAGATTCACAGCTACTTCCTTTGCATCCTTGCAGGGGAAAAAAAATAATTACTAGCAACTACATGTTACGCCACCCGCTCCTGTGTGCGCAACCTCGGTGCACTTTGCACCAGCAACGAGGAGTGTTGGTCGTGCGGAACCGTATGATGTATCGACCGGCCAAATGACGCCGGCGTTGTGCACATTTCTATCTCTCACCCATATCGATACGACAAGCATGTTTGCGAGATAACGTTTGGGGAGGAGGGCGGCGAGCCTGATAAAAGCACTTATTCAGCGGAGGCGAGAACAATGGCACAGTCCAGAATTGCCGTTCCCAAAGCAATGATACGCAGGCAATAGTACGGTACACAAGAGCAAATATGTCAACTTTTAGATGTTTGTTACAAAAGCAGAAGAAACACAGAAGTATGGGTGGCTCATGCATTTCTTACGGAAGTTTTTACTTCATCGCAAGAAGAAATTAAACAGCAAGTAGAATCGACAAGTTCACCGGTACATCTTACCACAAGTCGTGCACATTTGACCTACATCAAGCACCCGGTCATGGTTGATGTGCAATCGCAAGTTAGCTGCCCCACATTTGCACAACAAAAGTAGACCACAGTCTATCCTAAGGGGTAACCACTCCTTTCCAAAATATTAATAGTATTTGTCACCTTAGTTCTGCATAATTGTATACTGGGCTATACTACTACATACATCAAGGCGGCCAGTAATGGAATTTTTTATTAAGCCGACAGCTCACTCTAGCGGCATCAGTGCATAGTATTGGAGCCTTCTTGAAAGTGGGAACAGTGTTGCACCTTGTACTGAATGTGACTGCGTGACCTCTAGGTGTGAACAAGGTGACAATGAACTTTACAATGCTAATCAGACAAGGGTTCCAAGTACTTAATGTTTTACACAACGCACATAATTAATTTAAAAAGGTTGGGAAGCCATTTTTTGAAGGCGAGCTTACTTGGCCATGCAAATCTCCTGTATACAGAGAGGGCTCCAAACAAATCCGGAGCGAAGTACAACAAATGCTTGTAAGATATTTTATTTCGATACTGAAGTCTATTTCCCCATGATGTACCAACCAACATAGACACAAGCTTGATGTCAGGCTAGTTTTAATTCTAGCGACTTCACACTGCAGTCTGGCTAGTTGTGATGACGACAGGTACCAAGACATCCAAGATGGCCACTTGTGCATCACTAAAACTTTCAAAATGACTGCTTGTGTGTCAACAAAGGAGCTATTATGCTCAGCTGCGCTGGAAACACCACAATATCTTGGGCAAGTACATGACGAGAAGCTCATGCAGTGCTGCGATGTCATGGTACAGTCCTTTAAATACGTGTAGTAATTGTTAACCTTAAGGCACGGGTGAGTTGGTTCACGCATATAGTAAAAAACACAACGGGAAAACGACGGGACAGAGGCAGAGGAGGCAGGACAAAGTGCTGGCTTACAACTAATCTGAAGAAAGCTATTAGAGGCCACCATGGCATTCACTGTGTGAATTATAGCTGCACATCTGAGTTTCATGATACAAAGGTCCTTGCCTGGCACAGAAAAAAAAAGGTGAAGTAATTGAAGCACATGAAATTGCATGGCTGAAAGATAAATGTGTTAGTAGGGCATATATAACCCTCTCTCAGAAAAAGATTTAAATTTTCATCTTTGAGATGAACACGCATGTTGGGAGACAGAGTGGCAATACGGTGATGCTAAAGTCAGGGCGGCATTTTCATGTTATGGTAGTCAGGTGTGTTTTACCTGCCACGGTATAAGTGTGTTCGCATTCTGTAAAAGAGATTAGTTGTTGTTCAGGCCAACGACACTAGCTGCCAGCGTGCAGTGAATAACTTTGGAGGCCACGAACCCCCATTTTCAATTTTGGCAGTCTACACTGGAGTTAATGTCCATACTAGGTAAAGGTACACAGCCATGGTTCTCCACATCAACGATGAGTAAATGATACCCTCGGATTGTAGCCAAAATATTGGCAGGACCACTTATTTGTGGTGAGAAGTCCTTCAAGCAAAATTGCAGTGCCAAATGTCCACTTAAAGTTTGCCATTTTGATTATCTTTGTCCGCAAATGTGTGAGTGGGTGTGTGCACGTTCTAAGGTTCTGTATGGTTCCTCAGAATCCTGCAATTTTTTTTTGTTCATGTTAGACGTCTAATTATTTGATTTGTCTCTGATTCGATGTAGATGTTTGTATCTTTTCTGTACTCATCACCCTCCTTACTTTTTCATAATTAGGAGTCTGCAAACATCTTGTCCCCACTTTACACCAAGCACAAGCAACACTTAATATCTGTTCACATTTGCAGCTAGCACCAGTCACAGGAACCCTGCCACGGTGGTCTAGTGGCTAAGGTACTCGGCTGCTGACCCGCAGGTCGCGGGATCAAATCTTGGCTGCGGCGGCTGCTTTTTCAATGGAGACGAAAATGCTGTAGGCACACGCGCTCAGATTTGGGTGCACGTTAAAAGAACCTCAGGCGGTCAAAATTTCCGAAGTCTTCACTCCTGTGTCCCTCATAATCATATGGTGGTTTTGGGACGTTAAACCCCACATATTAACCAATCAATCACCAGCCACAAGACCAACTTGGATGCAAAGCAGCCATTTACGACTTGTCGCAGGTTGCCGTCTTGGTGGAAAGCAACTGCTTTGGCTTAGTCAATCAATGCTCCATTTGTCAGTCACATGACTGCATTCTCAAACGTGTGTACCGATCTTGTGTGTGGCAACATAAGAATAGTTGGGGTGTAACATCCTAAAGCCGTGATATCATTACGAGGGACCCCACAGTGGAGGGCCTCAGAAATTTAGATTTACTTGTCACTGTTCTGGTGCACATAAGTTCAAGCACACGGGCCTCAAGCATTTTGGCCTCTGCAGCCACTATGGCCAGGAGTCGATCCGGCGGGTCACCAGTCGAGCACCGTCACCACTAGACCACTGTGGTGCGTCATGTACAGGAACAAGGCATTACATTGTTTTATTGGGCAATGGAAGTGCAAGCAGACGCCAATTTCGTGTGGTGAAAGGTGAGCAGCTCTGGCTGGTGCAAACATTCATCACCCAATCGCAAACAATTGTGGAACTGGTGCTAGTCGCAAATGCGAACGAGCCTTTGTGATATGCTATCCAGGGCCCTTCACCCACTGAATGCTACTGGTTTCGTTAAGACTACTGAATAACTGAGGTGAAAGAGAGGGGGCAGCCTTGCTACAAACCGAGTTGCCCGACAAACTAAAAAAAAAAAAAAAAAAAAAAAAATCAGCCAGAGATGTGTCACGGTGCCAACTTTATTCCCGACGATGTCGTGAAAACTGTAAGTGGTTTCGATAGTGGAGCCCAAGTAATATCAATGTTGCACATTCAGTATATTTTTTTTGGTATGCAAAAGGTATGCTCCATTAACTGGCATCACTGCATTTTGTCTTCATTTGCAATTTAGGGTGAATAACCTTTTGTGGCCCGCATTCCTTACTTCAAAATGAAGAATGCACTAATGGGACTCGAGAGAGATGAACCTTGTCAAGGAAATTAACTCTGCTTTTCATTATTGATGTGACTGCATTAGAAGCATATAGGATGACGACAAACAGTACAAAGGGTCAAAATTTTCCATCATTATTCCAGCAATAGTTTAGCAAAAAACAAATAACAATGTACTACAAACTGCAATGTGCCACTATTCAAAAGTAACTTAATGTAACTACAACGTAACTACAACTACACGTGCGGACACCTACAATTCCCGTCGAAATTGTGAAAATAAATTTGGCTCCTTTGTACAAGCTCGAAGAGTGGATACAATAAGAATAGCATTTTAGAAATTTGTTTTTACTTAGTAGAATTTTGTAAAGTGCACGTGAAAGATACATTATACTAGAAAGCATTGTTTGGGATGTTTGGAGGGGGAAAAAATAATGAAATAACCGCTCTGCACCTGGATACAGTCCAAGGTTGTGGTGCTTCATTTAAGGTATCATTCTCGTGCCTCTTTTTTAGTAACAACTCATACGTCTCCTATTATGATAACTGCATGAATAGTTCAAATTTCAAACTAACTGCTGTTAGCATCATTTAAAACAAAGGAGGAGTAACAAAACTTTACAGAAAATATGAAAACAACAAAATCGTATGCACTAAGCAGCTTTCGCTGAACAAGTTCCCATTATATAAACTGTACTGAATTTAACACCGCTTACAGTGGCCACAACAATGCTCATCTCTGAACTACTGATTTAGTTATCATAGGAACGCATTGTGAAGGCGGTCGGTATAGGCAAGGCACTAACCAAATCAAAAGGGTGGCGCCAGTTAAGAACGAGCCCACAGTTTAAACCCGCACGGAAGTCCCTGAATGGTTGAGGAAGCTGCGCTCACTCGAATCGATCCAAACGTTAACCAACCTAAGCTAAACCAACGCGGACTGTTGTAACTGCGCGGAAAGCCGCACAAAACGCAATCCAATTAGTGTCACACGAGCTAAAAAGCACGCGCCTCTAGGGAGATATTTTTACGACTAGGCGGTGCTCACTGCAGCAAAGGAAGTCAAAATGCCGCACGCTTTTTTTTTTAAAGTGCGTTTCCGTTCACTCGCCGCGGCAAACGCATCGTCACATTGTCTGACAGTTTCTCTTTTCTTTTTTTTGCTGTATCCTCGAAAGTAGTACACTGCAACAGAACAGCGAGGGCCCTGAGCGACAACACAGCGATAACGGCATGTTCCTGTAGCGTGACGTAGCCGGTCAAAAGACAAACAGAGAACGAGACATTGTAAACAAGTCGCCTGACCTTGAGTAAAAGAGCTGCAAAGCCGCTTCGTTGGCACTTTGCGGCCGGAAAGAAAATGTAAAACACCATACGAATGAGCAGAACGCTTAACAAACTCGTCACAAGCGATCCGGGTAGACAACGGGGTCAACAGAAAGGAAAATTACGGTCAGATTTCCGGGTCCGCGCCGGAACTAACAAGCGGCTAAAGAAAAAAAAAAAAATGCCATTCGCCATTCCATCCGTCTGTGTGTTGCGGCGGAAATAGTGCGTCGAGACAAGAGACACGTCGTGCAGGGCGCGTGCACGGAATGCGAGAAATGCAGAGCCCAAACGTGAAACCGAACACATGGGGAGGGGAAAACAAAAGATGAAAACTTGATAGTACTGGTCGCTCCGTGTTGGTACAAACATTTTTCTACTTTTTTTCCTCTCTTCTCTCGCTCTCTTTCCTCGCGCTACCGACGGCGGCGATTTCCTCCGCTACCCCGCCTTCCCCCTACGATCAAGATGTGCCATGTTGAATCGGCAACGCCACGACACTCGCCGACTAGTCCACATTTTCTCGCTCACCGGCAAACGGAGCTGTCGCGCTAAACAACTGAGCGACACGCTTGTAACACCGCGGCCGCTTCCTAATCGGACCCTTCGGCAGCAATGGCGCTGTCACGTGGTAAAATGCGCTCGCCTCGGTCTAGTAGATCGTTAAGTCCACGCATCGCAAGGACGGACGGAACTGTCGGGTCAACTGACAACGCACGCGAATCGGACCAGCCCGTACCGTGAAGCGATGCGTACGCCATTAAAATCGCCGCGAGACTCGCATCATCACCCCCACCTCCCCTCGTTTCGGAGTTAGCCTTCCGCAGCAAGGGGAGACCCGTGTCAGATAGCGGGCATCGCGCAAATCGAGAAACGTCGCTCACCTAGAGCATGTCTCCTCGTGAGCCAGGTTTGTAGGTCCGCTGATCCCTCGGCTGGACACGTCAACGTCGCGTTGTAAAGATCCAGTCCACCCTCCTATTTTTTTTCCGGGGAAATCACGGCTGTGGGGCAGCACGACCGCCGCTCGCTTCCACGTCTGTTTACGTTTTTCTTCTGCTGACGCTCACTACAGGGCGCTGGTGGCGGCGGCGGCGGCGCGTTTCGCCTTGTACTCCGCCCTCGCCTACGCAACTCAAATCGAAAACAACGACGCGCTTTTCCGGAAGGACGCGGCGGCTCCTCCCGGAACAGAGCTTTCGGATCCTGAAACCGCGCTTGGGCAATTTAAAGAGGTGCTCGTTTACTCGTGCGTCTCTGTGCATCGCAGTCCATCCAAAACATTACTCGCCAATGAGCTCAACGATACAGCTAGCACCTAATTCTTCCCGGATTTGCGTAGCAGTACCGGCACAATTTTCTGCTTGTTCCGTCTTCAGCATAACGGTTAGGCTCGCTGTAAGACTGTCTACGACGTCTCGCATAATCAGTGCATTTTTTTTTTACACGAAATTGCTGCAAAGGGAAGGAGCACCGCGCCTCACGGTTAACCTTTCCCGGTAGCTCGCGCCGCGGGCTGTGCTCCAGTTTCATTACGACCTTGACCCGGCGGCTTCGGCCGCCCGGAAATGCAGTGACGCTAAAAGGTAGCGATTTATTTCGGGAATGGGGACGGTGGCACGGGAACCTCCCACTTGTGGCCCACATCTTGCTGGTATTGTATCAAAGAGAATTCTGATGCGGGCTTACGATTGGGACCCAGCATCTAAACCGCTATCGGCGCCCTTCCGCGTCTTGCGCAAGTAAGCCAATCGTGATCGAATTCACACCGTGCCTCACTCTTGGCACGCTACCAAATTACGGAAAAACTGTAGCTGATAGGAAACCATACCCAGTCATTAGTATTATACTTTTCCTATGTTGGTTATCAATGCAACAATTTTTTCACCTATATGTAGTTAACAGGCCAATGGTAGACAAGGCAGCATACATATTGATTGATTGATTTGTGGGGTTTAACGTCCCAAAACCACCATTTGATTATGAGAGACGCCGTAGTGGAGGGCTCGGGAAATTTCGACCACCTGGGGTTCTTTAACGTGCACCCAAATCTGAGTACACGGGCCTACAACATTTCCGCCTCCATCGGAAATGGAGGCGGAAATCCCAGCCGCCGCAGCCGGGATTCGAACCCGCGACCTGCGGGTCAGCAGCCGAGTGCCTTAGCCACTAGACCACCACGGCGGGGCAGGCAGCATACATATTGAAGTCATGCACATGCAGGTCATGCACATGCAGTTTAGAAAGAGACTGCCACATCCTCACTAACTCGCTAAGAAAGATAATTTTATTTGTAACGGCTTGTACATAAACAAGACTAGGGACCGGGGGCGGTGCTCAATCTTTGTGTTGCGATCGTTCGCGGAGCATTCTTGCAACAAAGTGGTCGTTCACAAGGTCTTTCATGTTCAGCGTCGATTTGTTTCCGCAACCCAAATACGGGCACCTACGAGGACAAGAAAATAGATCAGCTCTGCAATTTGCACAACATACAGCATTGAATCCACCGAAACAAACGAAACGCAAATTAGGTGACAAGGATGACTGTGCAATAACATGAAAACAGTAGCACATTTTTTTGTTTAGTAATTTTCATCTACGCGAAAGAAACACAACAGATGACATTGATACAAAGGGTAGAGTGTTCAGAAAACAGACTGGATGTGTCCTCTGATTCATGCCAACAACTATGCTTCTACATTACGAATTTGAAAAACATTGTTGGCCATTGATTCACAAGGAAATAAACAACAGTGAAAAGGTGTTGAAGAGCCCTTGCCCTCACAAACTCCTTCACAAAACATCCATTCTGCTTTCATAGATTGTTCGGCCGGCTCTCTCCACCAAGTGCCTATAGCTGCCTTTTGCCATTTACATGATGCCACGGTGCGTGCACCCTTCCCTGAGCAGGATGAAATGCCCCTTGATCTTGGAGGCAATAGGAGCTGTCCTCGCGAGGGCAGCACTGGAAAATGAAAAAGGCGAATTGACCCCTCCTCCAAGCCATTGAGAGGGGCACTAAAGAGAAACAATTTGAATCAGTTTAGATTAACAAATTATACTTTGATAACTCTAATGTCATTAATTTTGCCATCATATGTTTATTAATAGAGAAAAAAATGAAGTTCAAAACTTCGTTTTGAAATTTCATGTTAACATCTCTGCGTATGACATCAGGGCTCACATACAATTTTGGTGCCGTTGGTTCAATTTATTTCCTCGAACTTGGTATGTCTGGTTATGGCCTCTTCAGAGGACAATCTAGAAGATTTTTACCGATTTGTAACTATGTAGCTCTTAGCAGGCATCGTTAAAATAGATGAAGTCACGGTGAATGGAAGTCACCACCACAATTTTCTTTTTTGTGGGTTGTCCCGCTTACCAAGTGTCTTTTGATCGCAAGCGCAATGTTTTTGGTACCGTGAAAGAAAAATTTACTAGTACGAGAAAAATCGTTTGGCTGTTTAGTGTGCCTTCAGTCTGCAAGCTTTCATATTTATTCACCTCCCGCCCAAACCTGAGACACAACTAGATTTTTTTTCTTCTATGCCGTGGTTGTGGCCCACTGCACATATACTAGCAATAAAAATTGAATTTGCTGACGTCCATATCGTGTTTCTATGTCGGAACAAGCAAGACCTGCCTGCAAAGAACATTGTAGTGTCTTTCTCTAGTCCCTGAGCTTTTGCCACTGTACTTGTCAAAAAGAATGGTGGAGCATGGCACTTTCGCACAGATTATATTCACCTAAACAAATTACACAAAAAAAGACTTTTACCCTTTGCCCGTATCTGTGGTGCTTGACACTACGTAGCAAGTGGTAGCTATTTCCCTCCTTTCCTTCCATTAACCTCTGGTGTGGCTAATGGCAGATCGCCATCGTTGAAGCAGAACAAGGAAAATCCGTATCTGTTGCCCCTGGTGGTCTTTATCAATTCAAAGTAATGCCTCTTGGTCTATGTAACATGCTTGCCGCCTTCGGCCAAACGATAGACTCTTCGTAGTGAGGGTTCAAGTGGTCCACATGTTTTCATTATCTGAATCAAGTCATTGTTACTTCACCTGCATTCGACAAACATGTCTCGCAGGGCCAGTCTCCAGTTGAACTCCACAATATACGGCCTTAGTTGTCACCTAATCACCATCCCCTGATCTGTACAAAATTCATGCTGTGTTTCCTCTCCCAAAGTCTGCAAATTAAGCTTGTAGTTTTGAAGGACGGTGCTTATACGTCCAGTCCTTCATAGAAGACTTTGCGACTGTTTGTTGCACTGCGCCTAACCAACTTCCTTGAAGAGAGATGCGCAGTTTTTTCGGGGTCCTGATCATGCTGCATCTTTATCTCAACTCATGACTCTCTTCACCCCTATGTCAATCCTGCCCCACTTTGCTTCAACAGAAATTGAAACTTATGCCAGTGGTCACAGTATAGGAGCAACACTAGTACAACGCCAGCATGGACATGATCAAGTGATCACCTACACCAGTCGATTCCTGCCACTCGTTGAGCACGATTATTAAATCACAGAGTGTGGGCTGTTGCAAAGCTTCGTCCATACTCACACGGACATTCCATCACTGATCATCACGCTGCTAGGTACTCCACCATTAGGACACCCTACCAGACGTCTTGCACACTCAAGAATATACGGTCTCCATCATATAGAGATAAGATGCTTGCACTAGGATGCAGATACCAGTTTGTCTCACCACCCTGACGGGATTTGCACAGGTTCTCAAAGCGAAAATTCAGGGATATTCCAGGACTCTCCCAGACTTGTCACAGGTTTTTCAAGGACTCAAAGCCGCATGCAATGTTGAAATTTCTTGATATAAAATTTTTTAAAAATGACTAATTTTAGTGTACTTATAATAACTATATGGACATCAAAATTAAAACAAAATAATCGAGTCTTGATAACTTGTCAAGAACACAATGAACGCGAGCAAAAGCGGTCAAAATTTCTTCTATATACAGGCTTGAAGGTCACCAAATATTGTCACGGGGTCGTGACGTGGCCGAAGACACGAGACTTTGCGTTGGAATTTAACTGTTTATTTGGGCGAACCTGTGCCCGGTAAACGGAAAGTCCGATTACAGTAGCAGTCTTGGACTGATAGCGGCGAACAGAGCGTCGGCCGTCGATCAACAACTGACAAGCGGCAAAGCGCGTCGGCATTTATACTCTTGCGGTCGAATGTTCTAGCGTTATCGCTGGCGGTGGCGTAGGTTCCAGAATAATCTGTACAGTTTGCAGAGTAGGCGTGACCTTATCGAAATGGTCTACTACAGTCCGGAAGCTTCTCGAAAACTGCATCCGCGGTTTGCGCTGTGAATTGTGTAGTGTTTTGGGACGATAACAAAACTTGCAAAATGGAACGTGGCTTTGCCCCCCTTTGAAAAAGGCATCGTCACGATGCTTTAATCAAAGATGAAGGTACAACAATTATGCAAGAAAGTACAATGAATAAATTACGATACAATAATAATAATAAAAAAACACTGTTTCAGTTTGTTAACGCACATGAAACGGCTTGAGGCGCGCGACATGGACAACTTCAGGTCGCGATCGGCGTCGTTGAGAGTTCGTGATGCCGTCGGGGACAACCTCGTAATCAAGTGGGCCGAGACGTCGAACCACCCTGTGCGATCCGAAGTACCGTCGCAGAAGCTTTTAACTTAGTCCACGTCAGCGTATCGGCGTCCACACCCAAACACGTTCACCGGGCTGGTATTCTACGAAGCGTCGTCAAAGATCATAACTGCGGCTGTCGGTCGTCTGTTGATTCTTGATATGGAGACGCGCGAGTTGTCGGGCTTCTTCGGCGCGTTGAAGGTACTCACTTACATCGAGGTTTTCTTCGTCGGTGACGTTGGGTAACATGGCATCGAGCGTCGTTGCCGGGCTCTTTCCGTAGACCAATTTGTATGGAGATATCTGCGTCGTCTCCTGCACCACCGTGTTGTATGCGAAGGTCACGTACGGAAGAATGGCGTCCCACGTCTTGTGTTCGACATCGACGTACATTGCCAGCATGTCGGCGATCGTCTTGTTAAGCCGCTTGGTGAGCCGTTGGTCTGTGAGTGGTACGCTGTCGTCCGGCGGTGGTTTGTCTGGCTGTGTGCCAAGATCGCTTGAGTTAAGTCGGCAGTAAATGCCGTCCTCTGTCGGTGATAAGGACCTCCGGGGCACCGTGACGTAGGACGATATTTTCGACGAAGAACTTAGCTACCTCAGATGCACTGCCTTCGGGAAGGGCTTTTGTCTCGGTGCAGCGGGTGAGGTAGTCGGTAGCTACCACGATCCACTAGTTTCCGAAAGCCGACGTCGGGAATTGCCCCAGTAGGTCCATACCAATCTGCTGGAAAAGTCGGCAAGGTGGTTCAATTGGCTGCAGAAGTCCCGCTGGCCTTGTCGGCGGTGCCTTGCGTCGCTGACAGTCCCGGCATGTTCTCACATAATGAGTGACGTCGGTGGTAAGACGTGGCCAGTAGTACCTTACTTGTATCCTCGCCAGCGTACGAGAAACACCGAGGTGCCCTGCCGTCGGATCATCGTGCAGGGCCTGCAGGAGTTCTGGTCGCAGAGCTGAAGGCACCACAAGGAGGTACTTAGCCCGAAGCGGTGAAAAGTTTTTCTCTTGTAGAAGACCGTTTCGCAGGAAGAACGATGCAAGTGCGCGCTTGAATACCTTCGGGACTTCGGCATTCCTGCCTTCGAGGTATTCTATCAGGGCCTTAAGTTCCGGGTCGGCCCGCTGTCGTTCAGCGAAGTCGTCGGTAGTAATCGTTCCCAAGAAGTAGTCGTCATCAAGTAGTCTCAGGCTACATCGTGCGAGGCGACCTGAAGGGTCCCTCAAGGTGGCTAGCCAACACAAGGCGTGGTGGTCGCTCACAACTTTGAAGGGCCTGCCGTAGAGGTACGGGCGAAATTTTGACGTAGCCTAGATGATGGCGAGGCACTCCTTTTCTGTTGTGGAATAATTGGCTTCTGCTTTGGATAGCGATCGGCTGGCGTAACTAATAACCCTTTCAAGTCCGTCAGCCCTCTGCACAAGAACGGCGCCAAGACCTACGCTGCTTACGTCAGTGTGTATTTCTATCTCGGCGAATTCGTTGAAATGGGCAAGTAACCGAGGCGTCTGGAGGCGATGTTTAAGCTCCTGGAAAGCGTGTTCCTGCGGCGTTTCCCACTTGAACTCCACGTCAGCCTTGGTAAGGTTAGTGAGAGGATCGGGGATGCGGGCGAAGTTTTTCACGAATCGCCTATAATAAGGCGCACAGGCCCATGAATCGGCGCACCGCCTTCTTGTCAGTGGGCGGCGGGAAGTCGGCGATGGCGGCTGTTTTCCGTGAATCGGGACGAACTCCAGACTTGCTAATAACGTGCTCCAGAAACAAGAGCTCCTCACACGCAAATCTGCACTTTTCTGGCTTCAGTGTGAGTCCGAACGTCTTGATGGCTTGAAGTACAGATGCTCGTCGAAACTTGAGAAAAACACGACGACGTCGTACAAGTACACAAGGCAAGTCTGCCACTTCAATCCTGCCAGTACTGTATCCATAACGCGTTGAAAAGTTGCAGGCACTGAGCAAAGACCGTTGGTCCGAGGGTCCCGTTGCAGTCTTGTACTTTGGGACCCTCTTCTGTATATTTTACTCCCTGTAACATCCTTTTATGACATGATAATAAACTGATTGATTGATAATAAACTGATTGAAAGACCGAAGGGCATCACCTTAAACTCGAAGAGGTCGTCCGGTTTATAAACACCGTCTTCTCTCCGTCTCTTTCGTCGATTTCGATTTGCCAATAGCCAGTCTTGAGGTCCATTGACGAAAAGTACTTGGCATTATGGAGCCGATCAAGTGCGTCGTCTATTCGTGGGAGAGGATACACGTCCTTTCTTGTGATTTTGTTCAGGCGGCGATAATCGACGCAGAAACGTAGGGTCCCATCCTTTTTCTTCACTAACACCAGGGGGGATGCCCATGGACTCTTGAACGGCTGGATAATGTCATCCCGCAGCATTTCATCAACTTGTCTCTTTATGGCCTCACGTTCTCACGTCGAAACCCCGTACGAACTCTGATGGAGTGGTCTGGCATTTTCTTCGGTTATGATGCGATGTTTCGTGATTGGGGTCTGCCGAACTTTTGATGATGACGAAAAGCAATCTTCGTATTGCAGGAGCAGGGCCTTGAGCTGTTCTTGCTTATCGTTCGGAAGTCTGGGATTGACATCGAAAGCTATGGGAAGGGCTTGGTTCCTCTGAGCAGGTTCAGCAGAATCGGCGAGGGCGAAAGCACTGGTGGCTTCGACAATTTCTTCGATGTATGCGACCGTTGTTCCTTTGTTCACATGTTTGTACTCATTGCTGAAATTCGTGAGCATAACCGTTGCTTTGCCTCCCCGCAGCTCTGCAATTCCTCTTGCGACGCAAATATTTCGGGTGACCAACAGATGCTGACTGCCTTCAAGGACGCCTTCCAAGTCAGGTGATTTAGGAGCGCCAACTGAAATAATGACGTTTGAGCGAGGCGGAATGGTGACTTGTTCTTCCAGCACATTCAAGGCATGTTTTCCTGACGGCATGCGCGGCGGTAGTGCTTCTTCTGTGGATATTGACATCGACTTTGTTTTTAGGTTGATGACAGCACCATGGAGGCATAAGAAGTCCATGCAAAGGATGACATCTCTCGAGCAACGCTGTAGGACAAATACGGCCGCTAATGGTGACTCTCGCTGTGCAGATTCCTGCAGGTGTTACGAGATGACCTCCGGCTGTGCAGATTTCAGGGCCTTCCCAAGCTGTCCTAACTTTCTTTAACTTCGCGGCGAACGACCCACTGATAACGGAGGAGTCGGCTCCAGTATTGACGAGAGCGGTCACACTGTGGCCGTTGATAAGAACGTCGAGGTCGCTAGTTCGCCGTCTCGCATTACAGTTAGGGCGTGGCGTCGGGTCATGGCTGCGTCACTTTGTTCCGCTGCTTCCATGTTGCGTCGTCAGGTCACCTTCGGTAAGTGAGGTTTCGCCGTCAGGGCTTTGCCTGGTTGGCGTTGTGTTCGGAAAGCTCCGTCGCGGCGTCGTCGCCGGTGGAGGATCTTCGGTAGTTCGTCGCACAGCAATCGCACCTCCATTGGTTGCTGCCCTTAGTTTCCCGGATACGTGCCAAGAGGCCGGCCTCGCCTTGGGCCAGAGTACTGCCGGTGGTGCGGTGACGTGCGGCGGCTGGGCGACGGAAAATGGGAAGGGCTTCGTGGTGTCCACTGAGTTCCTGTCAGGTAGTCGGCGATGTTACGTGGGCGCTCTCCTCGCTGTCGACGCGGTGCATTGACGGCGAAGCCACGCAGTCTCATCTGTCGGTACTGGCAACGGCGGTATGTGTGTCCGGCCTCGCCGCAGTGGTAGCAGAGCGGGCGGTTGTTAGGGGTGCGCCAGATGTCAGTCTTCCTTGGCGCACTGCGCTGGGCCGCTGGCGAAGGGTAGGACGTCGGTGGGGGTGGTGGCGGCGGTGGCGTCTGGCGACGGAAGTGCGATGGGGCAGTGTTTTGGCGTGCGCGTGGAGGAGGGGCGTGGCGGCGGGCTGCAGCAGCAAAGCTCATGGCTAGCAGCTGAGGCTCTTGAGGCTGAGAAACGCCCAGCGATTGCTGGATCTCCTGGCGCACGACTTCCGCGATGAATTCCACGTGAGGCTGTCTGCGCTGAACGAAGTAATTTTCACAGCTCTTCTTGCACGATCGCTCGGATCGTCTCACGCAAGTCAGTGGTTCCAAGCGCTTGAATGCCGGCGTAGCTTGTAGACGAGAAGCTACAGTTATATTGCCACATGCGCATTTCGAGCGTCTTCTCTATCGCAGATGCTTCTGAAATGAATTCGGCGATCGTCTTTGGCGGGTTTCTGATCAGCCCGGCGAAGAGTTCCTGCTTTACTCCTCGCATGAGCAGACATGTCGGACATGTCGGAGTCAGCGTGGCAGAAAAGTTTAATCATATCTTCCGTGAATAGCGCCACGTTTTCATTTGGCATCTGCATGCGGGTTTCGAGAAGAGCTGCGGCCTTCTCCTTGAGCACCACACTTGCGAAAGTAGTGAAAAACCTGGCGCGAAAGACTTTCCACGTTGTAAGGCTTTGCTCTTGATTCTTGAACCAGGCCCGAGCAGCCTCTTCTAAGGCGAAATATACATGCCGGAGCTTGTCATCGTCTGTCCAGTGATTGAAGGCGGCGACGCGGTCGAACCTTTCGATCCAGCTTTCCGGGTCTTCCAGGGGGCCAACCGCGGAAAGTTGACGGCTCTTTGGGTTGCCGGAGCAGGAGTGGTGCAGGCTGCACGGGGGTGGTCATGGTTGCAGTAGTTGATGTCGGGATCCGGGTCTGCCTGGCTGCTTCAGGAAGGGGCCTGTACTCTGGTTGTAGTCCCCTCTGCCTGCGGCTTGTTCGCTGTTCAGGGTTAGCGTCCGTGTCTTCTTTACCGCTTGGGCTGGGGTCGCGGCTTGAAGGGGGGCGTCCGGAACATCAAAGAAGCAGCACCTCCACGAGATGTCACGGGGTCGTGACGTGGCCGAAGACAGGAGACTTTGCGTTGGAATTTAACTTTTTATTTGGGCAAACATGTGCCCGGTAAACGGAAAGTCCGATTACAGTAGCAGTCTTGGACTGATAGCGGTGAACGGAGTGTTGGCTGTCGATCAACAACTGACAAGCGGCAAAGCGCGTCGGCATTTATACTCTTGCGGTCGAATGTTCTAGCGTTATCGCTGGCGGTGGCGTAGGACCCAGAATAATCTGTACAGTTCGCAGAGTAGGCGTGACCTTATCGAAACGGTCTACTACAGTCCGGAAGCTTCTGGAAAACTGCATCCACGGTTTGCGCTGAGAATTGTGTAGTGTTTTGGGTCGATAACAAAACTTGGGAAATGGAACGTGACAATATACATTCAAAATGCCCAAAGCAATGTTACTTCACTTACAAAATAAAAATCAGTATGATGCTAACATCATTGTATCAGAATAATGTTAACAATGACTACCCTGGATCACTCTGCAACTCTTGAACTTACTATTAGGAAAGCTTGCAACACAAAATGAACTCTTACAACAGTGGTTGTGATTTTTCCAGTATAACCTTCGTTTGACCAAACATATTCAAAACATTCAGCGTAATGTTATTTATTCCACTTATACAGAGATAAATAAATATATAGGAGGTATGCACTTGACGTCATTTGCGAATAGCACTAGCCACGGGATCACCACTGTGCAGCTCCGCACGTCCGAGTTACTCACAGCTCGCGCTTGAGCATTTTTTAAAAAAATGCAGTTTGGAAAGGAAGCCATCAGGAGAGCGCAAATCATTGTGCTAGAGAGGCTGGAAAGCTATGTGAGCACATATGTCCCTTTCACAGGAGATCTGCCTGGCCATGCCAGACAAGGCGACGGTGGCAGCGACATCGCGAGAGGAAAGCAAGTCAAGTGACAGGTTTGTACGGTTCACTTATTGCCCCTCTTCAGGATGCGCTGGACCTTACTTGTTTGTAATGTGCCCATGCTGCTTATTCTAAATGCTTAAACGATTACCGTGCATAAATACAGTGCTGTCGTTCTGCAAAACTAAGAGAACCTTTCGATATCACTGCTGTGCGCCGCTTCTGTGTTTTTCTTGCAGTTTTTAACAGGATAATTAGCTCTATACACAATAAACTGTCGTTTTTGACTCTGTTGAAGATGATATATATTAGTGTGAAAATATTTTTTTTCTCGCCGCATCCAGCCACACCGAATGTGCGGAAGCTTTCCTGGGGCATGTATATACATGCGCTAAAAAGGCTAAAAAAAAGAATTGTCTATTTCAAGCCTTGACGTCCATCGCTGCATCTCTAGTCTCGGCCTTTTTCATGAGTATTTTCATAAAAAAACGATGTCATCCGTACATCATTTTACTGGTCCTCATATCTCACGGCACTTGTCATTCACTTCAAGTTGCCAGGCCACGGATTAAGATGACCACATTTTCTATGTCGTTCTTTGTACGGACAGCAAAAGACTGGAACGACCTTCCCCATAATGTTGTCACCACTGAATGCCCATCATCATTTTTTGATCAATTATGTGTACATTTTTCAAGATAAAAGCTTGTGGCAATAAAAACTTTTTTTGTACATTAAACCACCTCTTATTTAATACCCCCCTGAGGTGTTTTTAAGGAAAATAAAGTTATGTTATGCTGAATCGTTGCTGTACGGCACATAAAACGATTGCCTTACCTGGGCATCCAAAAGCGTTTTTGCAGTTCGTTATATCCAAAAGTTTGTTATAAATGTATATTCTGAACCCTAACACTATTGCACGAAAATTCTTCACTTCATTATAACCAATATTCATAAAATAAATGTTTCAGTTGTATACCACCGTAGCTTTTACCTTCATGACAATGAATTTTTCCACCTCATCACTGCTGAGCACTGAGGTGTTTCAAGTGCATACGCCCACGTGAGCTGTCATTTCATTTGGCCTGGTCTTGCTCACTCCATGCTACACTACATCACTGCTTGGGAGCTCTGTTGGTACTGAAAAACGCCCTGCCATTTTCAGCTAGGTGCAACAACCAACCGAAAACGTGTGTACTCCAACCAATCGACGACATGCCATAATGTAACTTGAGGTCGTTTGAACGCTGTACGTGTAAGATGCGCAGACATGTTGACTAAGTTGAGAGCCACAGCATTAAGTCTCTTTATGGCTGATCGCCATTCTGGCTCCGGTAACTGTTGCATCACAAGACAGTGTGTAGACAACACCAAAGCAGTGCTTTTAGTTCTGAGGGTCACAATATGGAGCAGCCACCATAGGCTGCAAGACAATATGATTTATAGTGCAAGACAGTTGCCATCTTGGCCACCTCTGCTTGAGTGTGAATACTACACTGAAAAAAGACTTGCGCTTAAGCTACACGCAACAGTATAAACACGTGACTGAATTAGTCTAAGCAGCGGCTACAGTTACAGTGGTGAGGACCCATGAGCAGCAGATGCGTGACATGTGCAGGCAAAAAAAAATGAATATCAAAGTGCAGTACTATTCCTTTTCGGTGCAGATAGAGTGCAGGAATTATGTGTGGCCACAATAGTAAATTGATTGAGATAGTGTCCCTCCATATCAACACCACAGAAAATTACAGGGCGAATGAATGAGTGGGACCACAACAATTTGGAATGTTATAGTACGAAGTAGGGCTTGCAGCTGACTCTTTTAAAACCAATATTGTGTAACTCTACAAAACCCTGATGTAAAGGCATATGGTTTCTCCAGTTTTGGTACTGTCTGTCATCACAATGAAAGGTGAACGGTGAGAGCAGGGCATGTACAAGGATATACGAGCCACGTGCACAATCGCTGCTCAAGTTACACAGCCTTCGTTCCAACAACCACCCTTCCTGCCCTTTCTCCTATCCTTGAAAAGCCATTGACGGCAGGCGCCATTTGCCAAGTGGTGTAATCACGTGCACCCATCCTGCGATGGAAATGGCCGGCTTGTGTCATCTCTGCTACAGCCGCATTCGTCTCTAACGCTCGCGTGCTTCTACTCCCGTGTGAGACATACGATGCCCGAGCCATATGATCGATTCAGACTTTTTACACAACAGGATGGAGATGACGGAATCCCGCCCAAATGTCCATACAGGTGCTATCGCAACAAAGAGGTACTACCTTAACGAAAGTGTGCACAATAATTTGTTTAACAACCACCCTTTAGCTGTTGCCGCAGCATGACCCTATGTTAAGATTTACAGCTGAAAGGTGAAAGCTGCACGCTTTATCCCTCATTCTAAACAGTGGCATGAAAATATGGAGAAAGAATAAAAGAGAGAGGCTTGTGTTTCCCTAGTGCTGTTAACAACAAATAGTCTATACCACATGAAGTGGGTACCACACACTTTTGTTTCTACACTGCACTTCATATTTGTAGGCTTGGGTAAATATTCGAATTCTTTGAACAAGTAATGCAGCATTCGAATTGGCTTCAAATCGAACTTAAATTATCGAAAATTTTAAATTATTTGAGAACGAATATGTCAAAGGTACAACAGCCAAAATAGAATTTGGACCAATTTTCGGAGCAGCAAAATGTCACTTTTGGAGCACAAAAATCCGAATTCGGAGCAGGTTACAGGGAAGGAAACATTCATTTTTATCCGAAAGACCGAACTTGTAGTAGTATAAGTAAGAAGTCATTCATTTAGCAAAAAAATATATGTACAAACCACTCAATACGCCCTAAATCGTGCAGTGTGAGTAAGAGCACTGCTATCTCAACAAAACTAGTATCTTGAACCACCCCACTGAGCAAATAATGCTGACATCCACATTAGCATTTGCCGTGTCTAACTCTGCGAATTTAAAAGTGGATCTACCAAGCTGGCGAGTTTGAAATTCGAGGGATTCGTAGGGGTGGTAAAAAAGAAAGTGGCACATCATTTTTTTTATTTAGGGTGCCAGAAATGTCATACACTGCTCCAAATTATTGCCAGTAACTTTTTTCGACGTCATCAATCCTAGTAGTACTCGCAATCATGTGCCATATACACACACGAGTTTTTTAACAAAATGTGCTGTGTCCTGTGATTATAGCTTACAGCCCCTTCAAAATCAAAACGCGTTTATCTGCAAGGCACCGATTTACTGCGGCAAAGATGAATTAAGCAGCGTTCTACATGAGTTGAAATGAGTCGTGAAACACCGCTACGTCCCCCCCTCCCCTTTTTACATGCGGAGCATGTCATACTAGGGGCTAGTCATGCGCCGTCACCATCCGCAGCCCCCCTCCTCCTCCGCCAGCCATCTGTGCAACCCTTCCTCCTCTCAACACAGCGTGCGCTGCGCTCGCTTCTCCCCTCCGCGCGCCGCGCGACCTTTAGTTTTACGTGCGCCAGCTGTATGCTAACGCGCGCAGGCCGGGGCCGGCCCTCGCTATAAATAGCCGAGTGTCAGGGCGCGCCGCCCTTCATCGGTTGGTTTGTGTGGTCGCTCCACGTTCGATGTCGCTGGTGAAAATGTATGCTAACGAAACGACTCTTCGCTATAGTAGGCGACTTCAATGCCGACGTCATCAAGGACGATTGGGTGGTCGACTACATGGAGTCGCGGCACACACTGAAACGAGCAACGCACGACGGCAAACATCATCCGACCACGGTACGCGGGACGTGCATCGACCACGTCTTTGCAAATTTTGACCTTCGACCGCTGCAACCAGACCCACTCACCCTTCACTTTACGGACCATAAAGCCATCTTGCTCAAAATACCTAAAGCATCTCATCAATAAACATAGTCTTTCGCAGCATATGTGCGTGCGTGTTCACTCATGTTCACTCATAACACACACGCATGTCGCAAATTACAAACCACATTTATGCAGTTCAACATATATGCTCCGCATGCTAACCAGTGTTTCCACTCGGGAAACTGCCCTCATTTTTTCTTTCTGTTTTGTTTTTGCAATGGGATTAGGTTTAGGGCACAACAAATTGGCTCGCTTGCAAGGCACGTTCGACCAAATGAAATAACAACGGCGCATGCTTGTTTGCCCGGCGATGGCACCGGATATCTATCGCCGGGACGACGCAACTTCAGGACCGTAAAATGTTTTGAGCGTCGTTGCTATAGCAACCAATGTGGTCACCAGCAAGACAGATTTTCGCAGCACATCAAGTGTGTCCACCCGCGAGTAACGTGGCGTACGCTTCCATATTTAGTTGCTAACATGCCATAGTCAAGTTTGCCCGACTAGGAAGTTCTTATTTATCGTGAAGCGTTGGTGGCTTTGGAAACGTCTTTTTTTTGTTTTCAAGTTGCGAAGTCCCACCGATAGATACCTGCAGTGGTCAGCAGACCAATGGCGAGCGGTTTTGTTACTTTATCTGGTCGACCGTGTGTCAACAGCGCCCTGACCTAATGGGAATATATCTTACACCGTGGTTTAGGGTTAGGGGCTGCGCGCTTGAGTTTGTTCATGCCGCAAACTGCAGATTACAGACGTGGCCACCGTTTCTTGTGGAAATTAGTGCAACTGATTAAATTTTGAGGCTGCTCAAGCCTTTTGGTGCAGTGTGGCGAAATTTCAGCAAATTTTATGGTTTTAGCACAGCTCAGCACCAAAATGGAAAATTGTAGCAAATTGGCGCAGCTGTTGCACCCCTGATACATGCATAATAGTTCGCATGCAACAACCTGTAAAGGTGGTTTCACTGCTGTGGAGTAGGGATAAGCAGAGAAAGCATCTATCCAAGTGGATATTAATTCACATGCAACTTTTTGTGAAAGTGGCTTCACTGCGGTGAACTGATGCTGAGCCGTGAAAACACATTATCAGTAGAATTTCACACTGCTGCGAAGCCCCACTTCAACGCAATATGAAGTTATTACCCTCACCTCAATTCATTCTTGTTTTTCAGTTAAAAGCTTGTTTTACCGACTTATATGTTTAAGTATAGTAAATATTAAAACATAAGATACTTTAGAGGCCATCACTTGCATTCAAATCCTGCTACTATGAAAAGTTGTTTCCGCTTCTTTTGATGCAAAAAAAGGCATTTACACAGGCCTCGTCTGAATTTTCAGAAAATATGGTGCAGGTTAGTTTTGTGATGACAAATATGCCCCTCTTTCTTGAAAATGTGTGATATATACATTATTCAAATTAGACTCAAAATTTTTCGACCAAAATACTATTTGCTTCAAACCTACATAATTGACTACATTTTGTGAGCGCACACTATTGGCGAGAGCATGTGTGTTTTGGCATAGGCTTTCAAAATGATGTTTAAGGACTCATGCCCAAGCCCCCAAACTAGTATATGTATGCAGAAGGTCCCATTTGACCACTGTCTGTATTATGGCATCGCAACCCATACACCCACTGGGAAATGAAACGAAACTACATTCGAGCCTCATAATAATGAAGTCGCATTTGATGCAAAAATGACCGGACTATTCTTGACTTACTTTGTCATATCCGTGTTCATTGTACTGAGGTTTGAGTGTAGTTTACAAAAGTGTTATTGCAGTAAATTAAAAATGAAATCACTTTTCTTTTTCATTTCCCCATAAAGTGTACTTCTCAGTACTGCTTCACATCGCTAGTGATGAGGCTGGCATACCTGGGGTGTTTGGAGCGTTTGATGTAGATGCTGATGCTCATTTTGTCATAAATGTGGCCGCACTTCGTGTTTTTCACGGGCACTTCGATGTCCTTCTGGGTGATTGGGTCCTTCCATTGAGTGTTGCTAACATCTTCAGTCATGATAAGGTCTTCCGAGCTTTGAGATGATGTCACTTCAAAAAGGCAAAGCATCAGGTTGAAATCAGGAATAAGCATAGAAGAGCAATTCTCAGGCGAACTGGCGGTGCATGCCAATGGCTAACAGCGCAGATACTGCACAGACGAAGAAGAGGTCTATTGTGCATGTTTTTCTTTATATGCATATTTTCTGCACTGTCAGCCATCCAGATATGCATGGGCAGAGCATTAAGTGAGGCACCAAAAGCTGGTCCTTAACCGTTCCTCTACCAAAAAAGAGCTGAGCTTGTACACGGAGTTTGCACCGCTCCTACCGAAGACGAACTGGCAACTGGTGCGAACACCCCACTAGATTTTTGCCGACCCTTGCCTCACGGCATGCTCTTCACTGTTGGACGTCTAACGGCGGGTGCTGGAGCTCTGAAGTGAGTGAGGACGGGCCTTTGTATGAAAAGATCGAGAAAATGACAACTTCATGTTTCACTTGTAAGCTCTCCTTACTGTCACGAGCAGAGGTAGCGTGGCTGCAGCAAGCACAGGACTGGATTAACCGTACTCTCAAATCTCATTAAAGCAAAGTTGCACCTTACATGAAAATAAGCTTGTTACATCCAAAAATTCGTAATAAAGGTTGATTACCTATTTGAAAAATATTTCTTATTTACTTCGTCATAACCAGTATTTCGTTATATCAAAGCTTGAGTGTATAAG
The DNA here is from genome assembly GCF_013339725.1 of Rhipicephalus microplus. Taxonomy (NCBI): domain Eukaryota; kingdom Metazoa; phylum Arthropoda; class Arachnida; order Ixodida; family Ixodidae; genus Rhipicephalus; species Rhipicephalus microplus. The sequence goes on from NC_051171.1 coordinate 132,062,597, forward strand.
CTAATCCGGCAGCTTTTCTATGGATCAGGTTTGGTTTCTTATTCACACGCTGCATCGTTGGGACATTTAAATGAAATGTGGGAGCAGAAATTTCTGATGCTTTGGTCCTCACTTTCAGTTCCTTGCTAGTCTGCTAAAGAAGCAACTTGTTGATTGGCCCGAAAAGAAACTTAGCTGCTTCTACACGACCTTTTCTGCATCATAACGTCACAATATATCTACTCAACAGGAACACAACTGGCTTATAGGCAGGATGTTGTTACGTGTGCATAGTGCCACGTTTCTGCGCCTTTCTGCTAAATATGATGCTTTGGACATCAATCATTCACACGCACGTCACATGAGCAGTTTAAAGGCCTTGCAACTGATAGTCTACTGACTCTGTGGTCAAGCACGCTCTGCAACAAAGGGTGTTTCGAAGGCCATTGTGTCAATAGTCTATTGGGCCAATGGAGCAGTGTACATTTTTATCGAAACTGCGATAGCCACTGAGCAATGAAAGCAGGACGATTATGACTTCTTGTCCACAGCGTGCTCATAGTCACGATTAGAAGAAGAAAAACTTTACGATTATGCTTTAAAAGCCATATGCTCTGAGCATCATTGATTATTTAGTAAAGCACACTTCCCACATGTACAGTGCAGTCCACTTATAACGATATCGAGAAAACCTAAAAATATGATCGTTATAACCGGTGATCGTTATATCTGGACTGCCGCCAAAAAATCGTCGCCGGACGTACCTTTTGTAGCTCCAGGCTTCATTTCACTATTTTCACCAATTAATAAATATTGTAGATAGTAGGATGTCAAAAACAAGACTTTATTTCTTACTCCGAAGAACGCATCACGGGTTCGGCACGCCGAAGTAGTCCGAAATCTGCAGTTGCTTCCGCGGAAGCTTCAGCTTCACAACCGCGGTGCGCATAGCTTCCAGCTGCTGCGAAAACTCTGGCGGCATTCCTTTGATGTGCATAAAGTCAATCAGGGAGTCGCTAGACATCAGTGCACCTTGCGTCGTCATCGACGGGGTCGTAGAGGCGCTGTCAACCTCCTCATCACTACTGTCGCTGCCGTCGCACAACGCCGCCGCCTGTTGTCTCTGCTCCGCTCTAGACGTTGCTCGCGCGATCGCTGAGGAAGAGAGACTGACCGACAGCGGGGTGGGAGCAGTGGGAGGAAGAAAGCACAGCCAGAGGTACACAGCCGGAATGCCAACGAGGCCCCGCCCCGGTGCCGCCGCGGCGCTTTGCTTTTCGCATTTTTTTTTTTTTAATTCTCTCAGCCTCTCCGCGGTCGACGCGCGGCGAGGCGCAAAACGTGACACAGCTCGCGCCATCTGTAGCGCGTCGCGCCAACTCGCGATGCTCTCCTCGGCTTTTTGAACGGCCGGGACGCGCTGCCGGCGCTGTGCTGCAGTGGCGGCAGATACGTACTCGCCTACGCTAACTTTTCGTCTTGTCTCGGCATAGTTAGTTTCAGAGGAACTTATCAATTTAATTGTTACGATTATTCTGAATGAAACATGCCGTCCACGGCAAACTTTTCATCGTTGTATCCGATATGCGGTGGATAACATATCGTTATATATGGTTTTTTTCCCCATAGCCCCAATGCATGAAATGAGACTGTTAAGTCGACCCATCGTTATAACCGATATATCGTTATATGTGGTATCGTTATAAGTGGACTGCACTGTAATGCGCATACATAATTCAATGTGCAAAATTGTACATACTTTTAACAACAGCAATATCGTCGTCATCACATTTTGCCATGCATCGCTTGCGGCACTTTCGCTGCTGAACCACTTGAAATTCAATACGTATTAATAACTAGAAGTAAACAATCTATTGAAATGTTTAAACAACAAATAAAAAACAGCAGACATATTTGTCCTTTTAAGTAAACTTATATTATTTAGGTTCAGGTGCAACGAATACAAAAATAAATATCTGAAACTCCACAGAGTTTTTGCAAGAAACAGGTCAACCACTTATGGCCCCTCAAAAGAGCCATGTAGCATCGAGTGAAATGAGCTGTGGTGTTTTGATGGCAATAAACTAGATGGGCTTCGAAAACTGCCCGCATGACACAGGTATCAGACATTTCAACAGTTTCCCTTAAGTCTAAAATAACAGTGTGCAAATGCTGCTACTTAAGAGTGCTCATTGTAATGCTAGTACTTTATCAAGGTTTCAAGTATGGGGCCCTCAATAAAACAAGTTAAAATGAAAAGCCCAGAAATGTCACATCAGTAATTTGTAATATTGAATTAGTCTTTTTCCTTTTAAGGGACACTGAAGGCAAGTAACAATTTATGTCAGTCTTAACCTTCAGGGTCTAAGAACATCTAAAATGTCTGTTTTACCAAAAGCAGAGCTCAGCTAATCCAGTAATTAGAGGGACACTAAAGGCAAATGTTGAGTTGACGTTGAAAGAGGTCTAGAAACCTTGTAGTGCTACTTTTGTGCCAAGAAAGTGCTTATGTTGAAATAAAACCATGTTTAAACGGTTCACATCGCATCAGCGCGCTTCAAGTCATCTGCCTGAAAGCGCTAATTCTCACGCCACTGATGCCTTGCCCAACGTTGCCCGCCTTTACTGCACGGCCACCAACACAGTAGTAGGAGAGCGAAAGTAGCAGGAACCACAGCAGCAACAGCAGCCACTGAGCAATTTTCTGCCATGACCTCCGAGATAGCGCACGCGCTGTGTTTCTCTCCGGCCGTCCCAATCGTCGCACTCCCCAGTGAAATTAACGAGTATCGCTACGCACACCCGGCATTCACTGTGGATTTTGGCAGCAGCGGAGAACGCAGCAGACAGCAGAGCGTGCGAGATTCCGGGGCGTGCATGCTTTTTTTTTTTTAATATGAGCAAGAATCGCCCTCACAATTTTCTGGCTGCACTTAAAAAAGTATTTTGTTCTTGTTGTTGCATTTATTTTGCCGAAGAAAAGCATGGCACGGTAACGCCAAGCACACCTGCTACACAGCTGCTTTCAAGTTGGAAGTGATTGATCATGTACTAAACAACAGCAGCAGGGCTACCGGTAGGCACTTTGGAGGTGACGAGTTTTGTGTTCGCTACTGACGGCGGCAGCTTGGCCAGCTGAAAGCCATCAAGGCGCGCTGGGCATTCCGTGTGCCCAAGACTGGGATGGATGGTAAAACTTTTTGCCAGAAGATAACTGCGGACAATCGCATGTCAGATGGCCATGATCCCAAGGCTGACGTCGTACGCTAACCTTTTGCGGGTTTCGGGACGAATGCTATCACTATGCTCGCAAGCTCTGCATACAATATTCCAAAACTCTACCATTTGCTTGCAGTTCTTGTGCTTCAAATAAATTTTGTCTTGTATTGAACCTGTGGTTTTATAGCTAAAGTAAGTCTTTGTGAGTACTTCTCAAAGCTTGTAGTTAATTGCTAGCATGAGAATACCAATTTGCGACCACTTTGTTCCCCCCAAAATTTTCCTCATGTAATTCTCGCACCCCGCAACCTTTCATCAGTTTTCCGCGGAAAAAAAGTGTGAGGATTATGCGAGTAAATGAGGTATTAAGGTTTCTGGACTGCTGTTTCAAGAATCAACGGCTACTTAATATTTGCCTTCAGTACCCCTTTCAATGTTGACACTATGGTAGTCAACTTCAACACCTCTTTTTTTTTCTTCTCTAGCTCAATTGCACAGTAAGAACACCTATGGATTGATATGTGGGGATTAACGTCCCAAAACCACCATATGATTGTGAGAGACGCCGTAGTGGAGGGCTCCGTAAATTTCGACCACCTGGGGTTTTTTAACGTGCACCCAAATCTGAGCCCATGGGCCTACAACATTTCTGCCTCTATCGGAGATGCAGCCGCCGCAGCCGGGATTTGAGCCCGCGACCTGCGGGTCAGCAGCCGAGTACCTTAGCCACTAAACCACCGCTGCGGAGCCAGTAAAAACCCCCATTAAACGTGTAAAATTCTGGTGCCGACAGTGGCACGATTGAGTAACCCGTGGGAACATAACAAATGCTATATTAAAAGCGCGAACATAGTAAGCTCTCATACCTTCCTCGCGTCTGCTGGTAATGCGAAGGACATCCTTGTATGCCATGTGATCGGCGGGGTTTCCTTGCTTCCGTCTAGCAGCTTCATAGATGGAGGCAAGTTCTTTTTTCCAGTCCAGGCTCTGATCTGCTTCAGTAGCTTGCCGGATCTGAAATGGTGGCCAGAAACAATCGAAGTCAAACTCAGTGATATAGAGCTTTCTTAAATAACATGCTGTATATCCCCATGCCCTTCATGAACCATGAATCCTCATTGTCACATTAGTAAACACACAAAGTTGTAATCTTTCTGACAACCTTCAACCTGAATGAAACCATGACACAGTTTATATTAACAGCAGAGCTGTTCTAATGGTCGGCCTGATGAGAGATGAGTGTCCGCATCACATGTCACATTTCGGTTCCCAGACACACCCATGGAGGGCAGAAGCAGTAGCCAGACGGAGAGATGATGGAAGGGCTGGTAGAGCGTGAATGGGGCCTAAGATCACTGCAGCAGGGGCTGCCGCATATTATTTCCCATGCATCTCTGCTCTACATATGTTTTTGCATACCCTCCCGCAGGACAACACAGAAAATCTTGAAGGGGCCCTGCAACACTTTTTTAAGAACAGACACACTAAAGGAGCTTATTGCCTCACAAATTTTCTGCCGTCAAATTTTTCCGAATCTGTGCATGTATGAACGGAGTTACAAAGATTGGTCACATGCTGCAGTCACATTCTCTCTTCTCTCATCCCGATGAAAGTGCTGGAAGCTAAGCAGGGAGGATTGAAACTAAGGCAAGTTGATATGGATTCATCTTGATTTTAACGGCGCACTAAGGGACGAGGACTATGAAAAGAAAATGTACCCATGTTACCAGCGCACGTTTTGTGCACCTTTTTTACGTAGTCCTCATCTCTCAGTGCGCTGTCAAAATCAAGGTAAGTAGGGAAGGATGACACGAGGAAAGAAAATGCATTACGCGCACTTCGTCACCTTGAGCATTTTTCTCTCTCTCTCTTTTTTTTTTCTCTGAATGCGCAATTTCTCGGGGTGGTCGTGTGCAAACGCGTGGCTAAGCTGCGGCCTCCCGCGGTGGCCCCAGTAACGACTGAGCGCGCCATGCTCAGACCGGCCAATGGGCGATACTAGGTCTAGGACGTAGCAATTTGGGCCTGTAGTGTCATTTGTTGAGAGAAGAGGAAGTGATTTTAAATGCGGAGCATCTTTTAGTCACACAATGTCGTGCTTTGGCGTCGACGCCATTTACACCCCTACTGCGCATGCTCGCATCTCGTGCCAGCTTAGGAAGACGCTCGCAAGAATGTCGCTCCCCTGCTCTTTTTCGTCTCGTAAGGCCCATGCAGGCAGCATCTGCTAGTAAAAAAAAATGACAACTCGCGCTGCACGATCATTCACTGGCCACTTCGCATATGTAGGGACTGGATCGTGCATTCGGAATTACGTCAAGGGCATCTTTACTTGGCTTTCACTTAAGGTTGAAGGTAACGCTTTTTCTTCATTCACTAAATAACAATAATAAAGACGAAATAACAGTTAAGCATTCCAAATCATACCCAATTGCATAATAATTAACCGGGAAGACAGGAACTCTCCTGACCCTTTTCCTCGTGCGGCGTTTTCACGGATATCGAGACCTGGACACCACAAATATTGGCATTTGTAGCCACTGCAACACCTGGGCGGACCTGGCGCACTTCATTTGGGACTGCCCGCTGTACTCTGGAACCAGGCAATGGGATTGCCACAATTCCACTGGAATGGAACCCGATTTCATTCTAGGCCTGGACGCATCACCTGTGCTGCCGCCAACGAGCTATGGCGGTCGCTGCTCGAGTACCTGAACAATCCCAAGGCTCCAGCTTTTGGCACCAGGCTCTGTCTTGAACGCAACAGCCAGAACGTCAACTCGCACAACACTTATTAGGACTGCATTTTTTGTGCCTCCCTCTTTTTTTTTTTTCAATGTTACGTTATTGCACACAGCTTAAAAGACGATCACTTGAGATTAAGGACTATACGGCCACAAGCGCAAATCTTCAACTGAGTTTATTGGACAGACACATGATGCTTTTATGCAACCACGTATCAAATGCACAAATGACATATCAGTGAGAGACCATACATTGACGCTCACAATAAAGGTTTTGGCGTGGTCATCAATCAACAGTGGGTCACAGATGTCCAAGTGAACGCTTGTGTTTTCCTGAATTTGAAAAACTTGCCATAGAAACTTGCTTTAGCATTGCTTGCCGCTGTAGTAAGCAACTTATCAGCTTCTACGCTGTGCTACACTTGTGTAGAATAACAATCCAAAACATACCTTTTGGATAAGTTGTGGAGCCGCTTCCACGAAACTGGCGGCGTCGTACTCTTCCTTAATCACAGCTTCGGTGCAACTCTTCAACTCCTCCACGTCTACGTTAACACTGTCACCTGGGCAGTGACACGACCCAAAACATTGTCATGATAACGAACACGCGTGCAGCATCAATCCGAACCACTTTTTAATTTACTCCGGTAAACGCAGCGCACGGGGTTCGCGAGAGAAATAGGTGTATTTCGATCATCTTGCAACTGGATTATTTCATTGCTGATTATATCTGGATTATTTCATTGCTGATTATATCAAAGAGCCCAAACTCTTCAATTTATTCACGGCACATTACCACATACACGACTCAGCAATACAAGTGTTCAAGTGGGAAACAGTGTATATACATTGCACACAGTATGCTAAGGTAGTTCAAGTAAAGGAAACTTCAAAGCGCACCTGTCTCTACACTACAGATATCCGCAGCAACACCGCGTATCATGTCCAGTCCCTGTACCACATACGTGTTAAGTGTTTTTAGATCGTCGATAGCCATGTTAAAAGGCGTTAGAGAAACCATGGTCAATAGCTGAAATAAATGAATGAGTAGAAGAAATAGCGCGTCTCTTAATGCACGTCAGAACGCACTTCACACCATACTCTACACACGCGCGCCACAAACGCCTAAAGCTAAATGAGTTGTGGACAAATGAAACTGCCACTTATCTTGACTCATAATAGACTCAACACTGAATTTTGACATAAAAAAACAAAAACACTTATAAACAACGCATATTTAAGTTAATCGTCATATTTTTTTAGTTATTAAGAACTGTTTCTGCAGACTTCATATAAGTATAATTTTTTTTTTAAACATTTACAACAACCATCAGTACGAAGGCTTCACGCCACTAGCACCTTAGGCACTTGCATCTATCCAGGCTTCCTAGTTTGTAAAGCACCGCCACTACTGTCGCTGCTGTCGTCGTCGTCGTCGTCCCCTTTGCCCCACATTTTCGCTGTCGTTGTGATTTGGCGAAAGCCGCGGGTCACCGATGTTTACCATTTCCGAGCTGCTACATCCAATCGCAATGAGTGAGTGTTTGCACATCACTATAGAGTGCACAAGTGAACATCGTATGCGTGTCCGCATCAGCCAAAAGCGTTCCGTTGTCACTGCAAAGCCCGCTAAGTGCACCGAATCAATTATGCGAGTAAATTTGTGACTGTGCGGGGCATCGCCCCTTCTAAAACCTTGCGTAGCACGATCTTCGCTTGTTTCGTGAGGCAGTTTTGTGACATTCTATTGCTTTGTTCAACCTGCGCAGGTTTCGAAGGACTGGTGTGAAAGATGCTTTCGGTTGAGCTCGTTCCGGTGACATGGGCTCTTGTCGCCATCCCTACGTCAGTGGTTTTGATTGTCGCTCTCGCTCTGTGCCTTTGTAAGCAAGGGGCGGACAAGTAAGTGAAACCGCGGCCATTCTGTGCCTTTGATTGCCACTTAAGCCGCTGTACTGTGCACTCGCTCGAGTGTGAAGACTGCGGTGCGCCAGCTTGCTAAATATAGATACTGTGTACTCGCGACCGCATAATGTGGGCGGTCGGGTGCGCGTCTGCGTAGGGACCGTGGCTCAACGGAACGGAGCCCGTACGAATGTTTTGATTGGGATTTCCGTTCCGAGTCGGGCAATCGTGCGTGTTGCGATAGCACTTCAAAACACGCCGACCGCTCGTAGTTGTGCGCTTGGCAACCAAAGTTTTCTGGCAGTCCGATCCGCACTAAAAAAATGAATATTTTGCTGCTTACACGAGTGATGTGTTCTGTGCAACGTCCGTCAATTTTGTGCCAGAAGGAATCGGCAACAGCTATGCCGCATCCTTTTTTGTAGGTCATGTTCGCGCGCTAATATATGTGAAAGGAAAAAAAAAAGTAGTATGAATTTTTTTTCTTTCATTATAAACGAAGCATCGTAGTTATCGCTAAAACAAGCTGGAGCACGACTTTGGCTGTGATCAAGCTTTTAGACATGCATTCACGTCTTGAGTTCCTAAACTCTGAAGGCATCATTATGCATTCATCCACTGTAGCATCAATGTTGTCTGCCGTTCTTTTGTGTTGAAAAGGGTTAAAGCAAACTGTGTTAGCTTCATAATTACACTACACAAGCAAGTAGCAGGCATGAGGGTGTAAGGGAAGCCGATATAAAGGTACTGGAACCTATCTATAGCAGCTCCATAAGGAGAGCACTAAAAACGCAAGTAAAAGAGGGTGTAAGGTAAAGAAATATCTAGAGAGAGAACAAGGTTGAGTGAAAAGCAGGGAGGTTAACCAGAAGAAAAAATCCTGTTTGCTACCCTGCACTGAATTAAAGGAAATGGGCATGAAAACGGTAAGGAGGGAAAGGGATAGTTAAAGAAAAGAAAACGGCAAACGTGCACACACTTGAGTATGGTAGTGTCTCAGACGTTTTGCGAGTCTGGTTGACAGCAGAAACTTCAGCAGTGTCTTTGTCGCTTTCTAGCTGGAACGTCGAACGATCCGGCACTCCGATATTGACTGCTCCGAAAGTGTCTGGTCGTCGAGCCGTGCTAGCGTTGCCAAAAGCTGTTGTCTTTGGGAGCTATCATGAGGACAGTCACAAAAGACGTGGGCAATGGTTTTCTCACTGCCACAGTGATCACACAGAGCACAATCAGTCATCTCAATCTGTTAAGCAAAACTATTAGCGAATGACACCCTCAGCCACAAGTGACAGAGGATGGTTGTTTCGGATCGGGATAGTCCGGATGGAATTTGAAGTTGAAGTGACAGATATAAGCGGCATGGGCAGGTATCCCGAAAAACAGTTGTGTTCCACATTGAGTGTGTTATATCACGTGCGAGCAAGTGAATCTTGAATGCTGCATCGGTTCTTGATGAAATGAATTCCTGTACGCCACTTTCATGGGCATTCAAATATAATCTCTACAGTGCTTTTCACAACGTATTTCGTGGTCACCGCATCCCGCCGCACCCTGCCACGTGCCAAAGAGCCGCTCATGTCTCACGTGCCGCCATCCAGCCTTGCCGCCAGGCACCACTGATAGCAATAATGATAATCCCAATAATGATAATGATGAATCCTGAGCCACGTGCTGCTCAATGGTTATTGACCCTAAATGTGGCTTATCCGCGGAACACATATGCGCTACGAGGCGCAAACCGTAGTGTTTACTAAATATGCACTAGAGGTAACTCTGGCACTAGTGTCTCTGGGAGCTGCAACGCATGGTGCTTCAGCGAGCACGGCAATGATGGGTAGTACACGAATTTGCCTAGTTTTTTTACTTTATGTTCCTTTTGGCTTTGCGTGGCTTGAAAGCTGCTTTACACGAAACGACAATCGGCAAATGTTTGCCAGTTACGTTTCACCCCCTTCACCTTTTAGGCTTACCATTTCAAATTGGGTCACGAAGTTCAAAATAGTGTTCTTTCCTTCGAACCGAAACCAGCAACAAGCAAAGCCACAAGTGCGACTCACCACCCGCAAGTACGAAGACTGGGCAAATCCGCGTACTACTCATCATACCCATGCTCACTGAACAGATGCAGCGCCAGAGTCCCCTCTAGTTTTTTGAGGAAACTATGGTGCAAACGGCTTTACAGGGGGTGATAGCACCCCATATATGTCGTTCTGCCCACAGTTCCCTTATGTGCGTGTTTTGTATGACAGGATGTCAAGAATCAGCCTAGGCCTTATGGATGACCTTCAATAGTCAGCAGCATCTATCATACATGAAAAATCTCTCTAAGATTACATTGTGGGATCGTATGCACCATCCTTGAAATATTAGCAACGTAACATGGTATGTTCTGGATATGCATTGCAATGATGTGCATATTACACACAGATCTCAATATAACGAACCCAGATATCATGAAATATTGGTTATAACAAAGTAAGTGAAAGACAGTCTTGCAATGAATATAGGGTTAGGAATATACTTTTATAACAAATTTTTTGATATAACGAACTCATTTTCGTGTTAGATGCGATTTTGTTTTAATGAGGTTTGCGTGTACTTTATACTTTGATAGTCTCTCAAAGCAGCTGATACACGTTTCTCTGGTGTGTATTAAGCTTTTGTGCCATTGTCTGAAGAGTTCAAAGATATGAAGATGAGAAAGGAGGAGGTGTATCCCTTCTTGTTTTCATTTACTGAAAATGCTAACATATTTATTTACTTCGGCCTAATTTTTTTTCTCCTGTCCATAGGTCGCTCAATTTCTTGGGTGAGAACCACCAAGTATTGAATAAGAACTCGCCCGTCGCCTATAAAGTTCAGGTACTTTTTCTCTCACTCTCTTATTTTTTCAATTTCCTCTTTTCCTAAGCTTTTATGCTGGCTTGGTGTTTTACGCTCTTGTCTGCAGAATTATTTTTCGAGTTTTCACTGAAGATTTGTTGCAATGGGCTAAAATAGATAAACATAAGAATAAGGCTTTCTCCTCGTGTCAGTGTTATTGATTTGTGTCGTTTATTTTTTTTTATTTTTTCCCTTTTAATTGCCTATGCCCAAGCAAAAAAATATACTTGCAAGCACCAGAGTACAATGTCTAATTTACTACATTTGTTTCTGCAGAATAGTCTTGGTTTCTGTGACCAGGAAATATGTGCCAAGATGTGAAATATTGGTTCCGTTATTTCCAAATGTAGCTCAGCAAGAGGAAATGCTGACAGTTGACTTTGTTATGGGCAGTAGCATCACCCATAGCCTTATTGTTACTACATAACGTTGGTGCATATTCATCTGTTCAATGACATTTCAATGATGCTAATAGTACTAGGGCCGTCTTTAATGAATTTTAAATATTGTCTTGCAAGTGTACCTCCATACCCTCCTCTTATGTGAGAAAAAAAATGGGCTAGAGTTTCTATCAAATAAAAAATATCTTGCACTGCATTGTGTTTGCGGTGCAGTGTGCTAAACTCCGCTCTAACTTTACTTGCAGAGCACAGACGACCATCAGAATGGTGACTTGCGGGGCGACTCTCCTCTAGAGAAAGTTTCCCTCCATCCCAGGTAATTGAAGCAACTGTCGGTAACGAGTTGAAGGGTGGTAAACGGCACCTTAGGCCAAAATTTGAGATTAGGAGATAACTGTGTGCTTGTGCAATATAAACATATGCAATATGTGCATATGAGCTTGCTGCTGCAAGAGTTTTGTTTATAGGCGGTGTTAGGAGAAGCAAAACAACCATTTCAGCTGGTATCGGTTTCTCACTCGGCCTCACTACCATTCTTTGCTCCGAAAAGCGGAGTCTGTTTTGCCGGAATTCTTTAATGGTTTTCTGGTCACGAAACTTCCACCTAGTGTCTGTTGACCAATAAAGTGAGACTGCTGTGCTTCGAGAGCCATACATTTTTTGGCGAAGCAAACAACATTTCGATTAAATGAATGCGCACAATACTTGTAGCTAGATATAGTTATTATGGACATTAGCATAGGATTACAGTGACAGAAGCTTCAGAACATGCGCAGTTGCAACTGCATTGTGATCACGCCTTTAACCGAGCTAGCGGTATATTGCTGTGCGGGGCCCATGCTGCTGCTTGACTGCTGATCCGAAAAATGCGGCATCAGGAATCGGCGTTTTGTCGGCGGTGACATTCTATAGACTTGTATACTACATTCTGTCAGTGTACGCTATGCAGTACCAGGTGGTTAAGATTCTCTAAAGCCTCCACTATAGCATGCGTCATAGTCATGTTATAGTTTGAGCTGTAAAATCCCAGAAATCATTATCAGCAAGTGATCTTTTATAGAAGCATCGGTAATTTATCGGTTTATCGTAATACTCGTAGTCCTAATGCAGAAAATACAAGTCTAGGAATTTTGGTTTTTAGTGTCCAATAGGTTATATTCTTAATGAGTTACTAATAGCTAAAATACATAGTTATATTCTTATAGAAGAAAAAATTTTATTGAGAACACATCAACCTTATAATTCAGTCGGAAAAAGATTATAATATTTGGAGCAAAAAGGACATGCAGCAAGCGTAATTTTGTTTATATTGTAAAATAAAAAGCCAAGAAACAAAAGTCCTCTGATAATGAATAACTTTGTTTAAGGGGCCCTGAAACAGTTTTGGCAGCTTTGTACAAACACATTGGGCCGGTAAACCAAATTTCAAGGGTCATTTACGAATCAATTCGAGCTCTCTGCATAAACTGCGTAATTTATTACAACCCCTTAAAGTTGCGAATCGCTTAAGATCATTGCGGCTCTGCGAAATGTGTTTTCAACCGCCCATTCACAGAGCGACATGCTCTGGCTGCTAGCTTGAAGAGGCCAGAGCACTTAAGCAGCCGCGTCAGCTGCTGATTTGACTGGCTGTCATGGACCGCAGATTGTGCGGTAGTAATGTGGGCTGGTAAGGTGGCGGCACCTGTCGGAGCAGGTATGAACCACTACGAGATTTTCGTCACTGTTGCCAGACGGTGTACGTGCTGCCAAGCGCACCATGCCTCCAAGACTGCGCGCAACCTGTCGGCGTGCGATCTCCGAGGTCTAGACTGGTAAAAAAGCTCAAAACTTCGAGCGCGCTCATGAGAGCTCCGAGATCACCGGTGATGTCAGCCTGCCTCATCAGTTGAGGAGGCCAGGCAGAGGTGAGAAGGAGGTTGATACAATTGTCCGTCGCAGCTTTGGTACACGGCGAGTCAATGAATTTGTGGTGCGAAGGGTTTGATGATGCTCTAGCCTAAACGCTGACAAAACTTAAAAAAAAAAATCGTTTTAGGGTCCCTTTAAAGGTGTGGAACTAATACAAGAAACACAAATAATGCATGGACTGCATTGTCAGATTCTTCTATTTGAGGGACACGATGTTGCTGTCAAAATTCAAATCGCAAGCAGAAACTATGTCTGAGGCATCAAAGTGTTTCGTGCGCACATTTGTGCACTTTGATTCAAAGTTCTAATCTCTGCTATCTAGCAGCGGCAGGGCCCACTTCCATTTCTTGTGAATTCCCTTTGTTACTGGTTAAACCGAACGGCGCCTTTTGGTTGTTTTCTTGTAAATGGAAGTGGCCACCAGCACGCAACACCTGTTTGGCATCTTCGTCCCACATCAACAGTTCAGCTGCCTCAGAAAATAGTGCAGCAGATGCACAGAAAGAACCACAACCATCAGCGTGTGTCGCATTACCCAGGCGTTTTGGCACGTGAACCCTCTGTGGCACAGCCACGCTGCGTTAGGCTGTGCATGAAGTGGCCCTTAGCGTAATGGCGGAGTGTCGCGACCAGCAAAATATGAAAAGATGTTGGCATAGCCGATGGTCACTACTATGGCCACGTAGGCAACTCAACATGTCAGTGATTGCATTATTGAGGGACAGGCAATGACAGAACAAGGCTTTCTCCACATGTCACAAATGTGAAAGCGGTGCGGTGAGGAAGCACGGTGTAAAATAGTGGTGAGGTAAACTAACATGTGACATGCATAGTGATTGCACGACCAATGCCGCATAACCTCAGGGCCAAGTCACCATTTCTTAGTGCAGATGACGAGTCTATGAAGTCAGTCTACGTGGGCAAAGTTGCGCGAACTTATTGAGAGTTTTGTGGAAAGACCAAAAGAAAAAAGTGGTGTTCATCTCGTTTGCACCTTATTCCTTCTGTAAAACATGCACCAACTAGCCCAACAAAAAGCTATGTTGCGAGGTGTGAAAAAAAGAAGTCTGAGCTTTTTTACTTACCAAACTTGTTAATTTCTCACGTAAGCTGAATGTTTCTTATCAAAAACAGTAAGAATGGGCTAAAGGGTATTCATTTGTTTTTATATGATATACCATATCTGATCATAATGTTAATGTCATTTTCAACAGCATTTGCTAGTTTCTTATTCTGGAGAAAATCTTGATACACTGAGTTCGTCATCTCAGAAGTCCAACCTAAAGGATACTAAAAAGAAAAGGTGACTTGCTTGAGACTGACGAACGGATAGAACTCTAATGCCACATGTCTCGCTATCACAAGTTCATTATTAGCAGAGAAAATCAAAGTTAGAGTTTCGTATTTAAATTTGGTGCCGAATCTCTGCACATGATGTCAGAAATTTCTAAATGTATTTGTTATATTTTCATGATATTGGCCGGATGAAATTTCCTGAAACTTCATAATCTAGGTCTATGGCAACCATAGATGACTATGTACTTCATTTTTTATTGATTAGAAGCTATGTAGGGCCCAGTATATGCCTTCAAAATCTATCCCATCACAGCATTTGGTGCAGGAATCTGAAAGTGGAATCTTTACCTGCATTTTCTTCTCGCGCATTTTCTCACTTACCAAGCGTCGTCTCATGGTTCGAGTGGCGTTTTCGAGATTGTGAAATTGTATTTTACTAATGCGTGAGAAATGGTTTTGGTCGTCAGTCTCCCTTTAAGTATAGCAAACAAAACAATTTAGCCCAAAGTAGCATTTTGAAGCACCAGTGACCTTTTAGCTGTACTATCTGTGTCAATGAAACGTCAAGCTGATAGTACATAATACACTAGCCTGATGTAATTAATTCTCCTGCTGATAATTGTTTTACTCATTCCATATTTCTTGTTTTCTGGGCACTAATGGGCCCTCCACATCCACAAATGAGTATGAAATAGTTCAAATTTCAGGGGAATGTGCTTTGGTGATTCAAGCTCGATACATCTCTTTCAAACATATCAAGTATTTAAAGAGCATAAATATAGTAGACATGGTAAAGTGAACCTGAAAGGAGTAGGAAAATATGTTCGATTTAATGGTTATGTTTACTTACAAATGAACAGGGCTGCAGGATTCAAGTACAAAGCCAATCAGGTTAGAGGCAGTTGTTCCACTTAAGCAGCGGTTCTGTTTAATTCTTTCTGTTGTATCTTACACGAAAATAAGTTCGTTATATCCAAAAACTTCTTATAAAGGTTTTTCCAACACTATATTCGTTGCAAGACTATATTTCGTTTATTTCATTATAACCGATATTTCATTATATCCAGTTTTGTTATAAGGAGGTTTGAATGTAAGACATTTCCGTTAACCGAGAGTCTACTGTACTTCTTACCTAAGTTAAAGCGGCAATGAGTGAACTGTCCTGTGGTGCTCAAACCCGTGTTGCATTGCGACGGGGGGAGGAGGTTGAGAGCCCTCGTTTAGCTTGGGTAGGGGTCAAGTGTTCGTTTGGCTTGGGGAAGAAGTTGGGGAGTGGGCATGTGCCCATTCTGCACACTTCTGCAGACTCCCATGTTGTGTCATTTGCACCTCGCAGCAGGCCAGTGACAGAACGTGCACTGCCAACGCCCCCAGGCCGACCGCAGTCTCTGCCTAATCCCCTGCCTAACCCGGTCACAACCGCCTGGGATGGCAGCGGCAGCAACAACAACAACAACAATGGTGCCACGGCTGCTACAGACGGGCAAGCTCCCACGACACTCGTGCGTCCACACCGAAGGAACAAGGCTCACGCCCCGCCGCCACCGACCACGCCCTCGTCATCTGCCGCCCCCATCGTGCTTTCTGCCGGCAAGGGCACAGACACTCCGAGCGAGAGTTCAGAGTCAGATCCCCTCTACTCGGTGGCAAACGTGCGTGCGCCCAGTTCTTCGGAGGACACCGCGCCGCCCGTCCCCGAAAAGCGCTTCGATGTCACCGCCGATGCAGTGGTGGAAAGTGCGCCGCCGCCTGTACTGGAAGAAATGGTCACTTCATTTCGTAAGTTATGTCTCTAGGAAGGCGTCTAGAGACAACTAAAACATAAAAAGAGGTGGAACAGTAAGCAAATTATGATTTGCGTTCTCACCTAGATTTTTTTACTAAATGTGAAATGTTTCCTTGTGGCCCACAACTTGGTTATAATCCACAAGGGGTTATGACACAGCTGCTCTTCTTCTGCTAAATCATTAAAGGGACACTAAAGAAAAATATTAAGTCGGCGTTAATTGTTCAGAAATAGTAGTCCAGAAAGCTCATAGTGCTACTTTTGTGCCAAAGAAGTGCTTATCTTGAAATAAAATCTTGTTTTCATTGCCCCATTGCGTTATCGCTCTTCAAATGGCCCCCCTGAAAGTGGCCTGACGCCATTGCTGCCGTGCCCAGCATTGCCTACCTTTACGACATGGCCGCCAACACTAGTAGCAAGAGCGAAAGCAGCGGTAGCATAAGAGAAACAACCGCGATTGAACAGTTTACTGCTTGCTTGGTTCCAGTGGGTGCTGTTAGATGGCACCACCTGTCCACCTTAACCAGGCAAAAATGGAACTTATGAACCACTCCTGCCATTCCCCATAGTAATTCCAGGTGGTTCCTTTTTCTATAAATCAAACAGAAATAGATAATCGGCATTTTATACATCTCTTGATGCACAGAATGTTATTTTTTGTTTATTGCGGCCAGTTTGATTACTTGTGATTAATCGTGGTCTGATGCTTTCATGTCATCAGGATCATTTCCAAAATGTCCCACTCGTTGTGCACGTTGTGTATTACATTCAGCTTAATTTCTTGGCAAGTAGGGCAGTGCTGTTGATAATATTGCCGTTTTAGACGTCAAACATTCAGCTTTCGCTCTGACATAAATTGCAGTTTGCCTGTAGTGTCCCTTAAGCATACGGCACTTCTCTATAGCTTTGGTCAGGTTTTGTGAAACAATGTACGTATAAGCAAAAGAAGAAGAATCATTTGAGGGACCTTTTTAGAAGCTCTACGAAGCCAAGGAAATGTCCACACTACTTTCCTTGCCTTCATTATATGCTGCCTTCCCACAGTTGGATATGTGTATTGCATTTGAGACAACTAGTTCTTGTAGAGTTATAGCCAGTAACTGTCAATAGAGAAAGGAGCAATGAACCTGCTCGATTTCTGTAGCATGCCTCCTTGGCCATCACTCCTTGCAGAGCCTGTCTCTGTCTATCTTTTGTCATTCAGATGCACAAGTTACATGCTCCTAACTCCACTGATGAAATTTGGTCCATAGAATGTTATACATATACATCGCATTAGAGAAGTTCTGTAATTCCACATACTCAGCTCAAACGATTTGTCTTGTTCTAGGACAAGTAAATGCACCAGCGTCACCTGTGCCCGGCACATCAACCCATGGTGCTGCCGATGCCTTTCCTGTACCACCTGCATCCGATTTACCTGGCAGCTCTGTACAACCTACAGGTAAGCATGAAAACTTCATTTATAGCTTGGAAAAGAAAGGGGTCTTTGTCAACTTGAAATGCTGCGAGTTCAATATGTTTTCGGCTGGCTTGATGTTCCAGATAAGGCCGTGTCACGTGTAAGTATTTTTGAGGCCATGCACCCAGTTGCATGGCGTCCGCTTTAATGCAGGCTTAAGCTTGTTTTGTTTGCCCAGCATTGATTTTTGGGAAGTAGTTCAAATTAATGCCGAATTTTTTTCCCATCAAAACAAAAGTCCTTTTGACTAGTGTGCTTATCCAGTGCTGAATAATGAAAATAAGATAAGTATGGTGAAAAAAAAAAAGAAAGTGGATCTGCAAAAAATTTTCACATTGTTTTGCGTGCAAAGCAAGTTAGGGAGAAAAAGTATGTCCAAGAAAAATGACCAGAACAGAAAAATTGGTGTTGCAGTCTGAACAAAGGTGAACTTAACTGCAACAAGGTATTCGCACCTTGTGGTGCTGGTTTCAACAAGTGCACGGAAGGCATAGTCACAGGGAGAGCTGGAAGAGCTGCATTTCCAGAGCCTGTTGCACACTCTTTGGGGCGAACTATAAACTCCAGGCTGCTGTGCAATAATGTTCAGCTTACACTTCTAGAATAACCCTATCGGTCGGCAGGATTTCCTGGCGATACAGAAGAGGTGTTGCTGGGCCTCTTCAAGTGAATTACTTTCTGTGTTGTTTCAACCCGCATAATCACTTTACAAATGCAGAGTTTCAAAGATATTTTCATTTCTTCGACTGCAGGGAAATCGGACTTGTCCTACACGGTGATCTCTGTTCGTGAACCGCTGGCAAAAGTTCGCGAGGAGACCATGAGACAGAAACCAGCACAGGTTTGTATTACTGCCTATCTCTAAACTGAGGGTCCTAAACCCTCCTCAGCTTTCGGGCTGCAGGCACAAAATAATTTAGTCCCGCAAAGGTGGGGTCAGTTTAGAAGGCAGAGTAAGAGGGGGGGCGAGGGTCAACATTTGGAAGGTAGTCTTTCCCATATCTCATTTATTGGTTATTTCTAGAGCTGTGCAAATAGCAAAATATTGGCTGTGAAGCGAAAATTCAAGTGTGCATGCGAACTGAATAGAACATTTTTCAAATATTTCTGTATTTTTTCTGGGATATTTTTCTAATTCTTCGAAATGGAATTGCTGGACAGAAGTTGGAGAGGATTCATATGCATATTCTTATAAAATAGCAACATGAAAGTGTTTCTTTTGGCCAGATTAATGAAGCACTGGCGTGTTGGTGTTTTAGAGTTGTCTTATCAAGGATGAAGTAATGGAGAGGCTGAATTGTATTTATGCACATAATTTGGTCAAACCAAAGTGTTACGACAACACTTTGTATGTGAAAGGCAAAGATGCTGCTTATTTCCTCAGCCTCTCCTGCTCCTGTTTAAACTGCTCTGGAAGCCCAGCTGATGTGGCGGAAGAGGGTATGGAGTTCCATATCTGCTTCATAGACGTCCATATACAGTAGACTCTCGGTAAAAGAAACCTGAAGAGACCGGGAAAATGTGTTCCATTTAACAGGTGTTCCGTTTACCGAGAAGTGAACATAGGTGCAGAATGCAAGCCCGAACCCAAGCATTGCAGAGGCAATAGTTCCGTTTAAGCAGAAGTTCCGTGTTACAAATTTCCGTTTACTGAGAGTATACAGTAAAAAAAACATCTGAAGTTTTGAATGCCAAAAATGTTCGGCATCACACTTTTCCAACTTGCTACCCAAATTTTAGGCCAAAACAGCAATAATTGAGCTCCCATCTATGCCACATCAATAATCTCTATGTTGGAACGAGCATTTTCTCGAGTCAACAAATTTGCAATTGCAGTGGAGCCTGAAAAGCTGCTTTGCCGCAATACGAAAGTGTGATGAGGTGAAGCATACAAGAAAGCTGTAGGAGTCATTTTTATTTGAATTTTGAGTGCATTTGTTTTTGGGAAGGTCGAATAGTTTGAATAGTAAAATTCTAGTGTGAATAGAATGGAATAGCAAACACTATTTGAGCAAATTTTAATATTTTGATTATTTGCTCACCTTTGTTGAAAGATTTCGACGAAGACATCAAGCAACAACGCGACCAAATCTCTTTGCTCTTGGGCAGTTCTTATGCATGCGCACCACGTTTACGACCCTCAGCTCTCAACCATAGAGTTAACATTTTTTTCCTTAGAATTGCACATTCTTGACGCAGTCACGGCACAAAGTAATCATAAAAAAATAACAGCTTCAATTGGTGCTGTTGATGTCGTGTAATATTGTATTTACTCACGTAATGACTTTTTTTTTTAGAAAAATCAGAACAAAGTTGGGGTGCATTTATTATGCGGGGTAATTTTTTTTAACTTTTTTGGGATGAGACAAAAAATGTGGTAATGCAAAAAAAAAAAGTGACGAGAGGAGGGGGTTAGGTCGCTTAGCCTTTCACAATTGTCATACGAGTATGCTGTTTGGAAACGGCTTTTTTGTTGCGCTTCACTCATCTTTGGTGGTTGAAGGCGCTATCTGCCGCAAGCTGGGCACCCCGAGCGCTTCGTAAAAACATTTCATGGCTTTCTCTTCTTGCAATCGTTTAACTTCAACAGCTGTTATATCGAGGGGTGCCCAGAAGCATGCACTACGACGCACTTTGGCAACTTTCTGGCAACCTCGCACGACCACCGTGGCGACACCGTTGACATCGCAGAAAGCTATCATCACCGAAGCATCAAAACAAACAGTCGATAACAAGATTAACGACAAAATACGGCTGCCATCTTGCTGTTCACATGAGAAGTTACCGTAGAAAAGGTGGCCTATATTTTGCGTTCCTTGAAGTAGGTGTGGACTAGAAGCTCGAAGAGCAAACTGTGACCGAAGCGAGAATCGGGGGTGCTACAAGTTGCGGAAATCGTCAGGATTTTCTCTGGGCGGCAAGTGATTTTCTCTGGTTTTCCAGAAACCTGCGACGCGATGTCGATGAATAGCTTTTCGTGACACCCAAAGTGACAGCAAATTCTGCAATCGTTGCTCGAAAATCACGGGCATTAGGTTCGTATTTGCAGGAAGCAACCATCGGTTGGCACGGGCAGTTTCGTCGCCTTCACTCACTGTGTGTTTATCAGCTGCGATGTCTCTACACCCACATCGTTGTAAACCCCATTGTGGCGTACAGATAATAAAGAAGGACGGGGAACGTGCCGCGGGCAGATATGAAGAACGTGCACGGCAGCGGGCGAGTAGGGGAGGTAGCGAACCGAAGCGGCCGAAGGGGGTCTGTGTAAGAATGAAAAACGAGAGAGATCCAATGGGCATGGAGGCCCCAGGTGTCAGCTAGCGGGACTGCAACGGACGAACGTCGGGGGGTGGGGGGGTATGCGTTTATTACGCGGGAGAAAAAAAAATTCAGATTTCGACGAATGAAGTTGGGTGTGCGTTTATTATGCAAGTGCATTCATTGCGCAAGTAAAAACTGTAGATAAGATTCTTCTGGACATCCGTTTTCAAGGGTAAATGAACATCAACATCTATCAAACCGTCGAGATAGTTGCCGTGTCGAGTCAAGAAGTTGCAGCTCAGACAGCTTCAAATTGCTTCACTAAGGGGCCAATAAAAGTTGTTGAAGCGGAAATTCGCGACGCTGAAGACGGGCCTGCAAATCAGGCAGATGTAACCAAGTCACGGAATGTGCTACGTGCGAACGGACGAGTGCCCGATGGCATCAAACTTGAAGTACTTTTGTTTGCTGAAAATACGCCATATGTACTGAAGAAATGTGAGGTGCGCTGCTTATTGAAATGGTGGTGCAAGATCACAATCCTGTTTGCGTGCCTACCACGAAGAAAGTGGTGGACGCATTGGACGTCTTTCCTTGGCCACCAGCATGCTGGATGATTAAGCCGTATCGCATGATTAAACTTGTTTGGAGCGCTGCTTGATCTCATCATATAGGAAAAGAACACAGGCCATAATCATGCAGCTTTTTTTGTTTTTCTGAATAAATGTGTGAGGTGTGACACTTGTCGATTTTCATGTGAAACTGCTCATAACAAATATTGTCGTCATTCATCAATTTTGTTACACCCAGGTTTAACTGTAGTAATAAATAAAAAAAATATCATTATTGTAATTTAGTTTTTATTGTAGACCATTGAATTGTGATGTGTAAAGTAAAGAACTTTTGCACTCCATGCAGTATCTAAAAAATGCATCTTGTTTCTGTCATATAAATAGTTTTGTGAACATGTTTTCATTAATTCCCTCTTACTCAGCCTAATTTCAGCTTTTAGGTTCCTTGACTTGGTGCATGATATTTCGGACTAGGAGCAATGCTTTCTTCCTTCACGTAACATGATTTTGACATCGTATGTGCATGCAGCGCTAACAGACTTTACCGCACTCCACACACAGGCTGCAGCCGCAACCCAAGAGGCCTACTACACAGAGGTTCCCGAGGAAGAGCAGATGTATGCTGAAATAGAGTCAGGCCACAACTCTGCCGGCTCGTCCGTCACGTACGCTCGCATCGAGCCAAGGACGACCGAGCCGCACCCGCCAGCGCCCCCTACTGTCGAAAGCCTCAAGTCTGTTGCCCAGGCCCATTCTAGACAAGGTCAGTGTACAAATTACTCAATTTTCAGGGTTTTTAAAGAACCTTTGAACCGTCTCGCATATATATATTTTTTTAACATATCAAGTAAAGACGTGCATCGGGCCGAGAGGGCTGTCACAACCGACGGTGTCAAATGTGTGAGCACTGCGTACTACATATAAAACTTTTTTTTTACTCTTGCGTGTACTGTGACTTTTGGTTGTGACAGCATTTATTCGACAGAAGACCTCGCAAAATGAGCGGGCAGAGCCTGAATACTGACAATGATGATGACACAGAGAGGTGATGAGGACGAAACAAATGAATGATAGTTATAATGATCATGCAGGTATGAGGACGATGTAAATAACAAACGCCCACAATACGTGTAATGCTACTCAACTACAGCCAGATTCTGCATTCATATGAACAAGACGGAGTAGAATGCAAATGTTTGTTTTATTGTGTGATAATCAGTTAAATTTGTCTTAATAATCTTGCAAAAGCAAGCATGAGTGCTCCCTATTGGTGCAATTGATAAGCAGAATACTATCTTCAAGTCAGAAGCTAGGACAAAGCAATTTTTAGTTTTCGTGTAAGAATTTCTTTGTCAGAAGGTGTACAGGTTGCATTATAACAGCCCCTCCAGCATGGAACCTAGAAAGTTTGAACCTTTGCGATCTTCGGGGGATACTGAAAAAGTGTGGGATGGGATACAGTAGGCTTATTTTACAGAACCTCATAGGACCAGGAAAATGGGTCGTTTTTAACAGGAGTTCAATTTACTGAGAGATGAATGAGGGTGGAGAATCAAAGCAGTTGCACCATTTAGGCAGCAGTTTCATTTAAGGGATTTTTATTTACTGGGAGTCTACTGTACTTCTTAGGTAAAATGGCATATCAATATAAGTAGTATGCTATGATATACAGTCAACTGCCGATTTTTCGGACCCTCTAGGGAGCGAAAAACCGTCCGAAAATTGGAGCAGTCCAAAAAATTGAATGCAAGCAGAAAAAAACACATTATTTTACTGATAATTTTCAATGCAAGCAAAAAAACGTGCCATTTCGCTAATATTTCTCAGTGCAAGCAAAAAACGCACTATTTCATTGATATTTCTCGGATCAAGAGGGTCAAGGTCGAAGTACCAGACTTCTGGAACTCTGCCAAAGCATCAGTGGGGTGGCTCTGAAAAGAGCCGTTAAATAAAATGTATGCAGCCGACAGCGGGTGCCGTCAGGGCAGCCGGTGCTGGAGCTGCAGTGGCTTGAATAACTTGTTGATCCTTGTTTGAACGGCGTTCTGCTTGCATGTGATCACATTCACCTCGATATGAGCAAGGGTCATGTCATCACTGTATACTGATGACAGCATCATCAATGCGGCAGTCGTAGGTGGCGCATGCGTTGGTTCCTGGTTTTCGACATCGGAGTCGTCTGAATCTGCCATAACCTGACTGACTATTTCGTCGTCGGTTAGCTCTGCGCAGAAGTTGAGCTCGTTGTCAGCGTTGACGAACCGCTCAAAAGTTATTTCCGTGGGCATGGAAGCACCAGTAGAGCGGAGGTCGTTGATAATATCTAGTACCTCTGTAAAATAATATATAGTACCTCTGTGTCGGGTACGAAGCCGGCGTAGCGAAAGCAGTTCCGAAGAGTGTCTTGTGTCACTGCCTTCCATGTGTCCGCAAGCATTCCGACAGCAGACCGAAGGTCAACGCTGTAGCCTTTCCCATTTTCCGAGCACAGCACCATGCGGTTGAGTATGCGTGAACGGTAGAAAAGTTTCAGATTACGGATAACGCCTTGGTTTATCGGTTGGAGGATCGCAGTCGTGTTGGGCGGCAAGAATTTCAACTGGATAGCCTTCAAGTTATTGATGTGACCATGAGCAGCGCAGTTGTCAACGAAGAGCAGAACACATCTGTTCTGTTGTTCAAACTTCCTGTCCAACCTGCGGACGTAACTCTCGAACAACTGCTGCGTTACCCATGCCTTTTTGTTGGCTTCGTATAACGCTGGCAGCGTTGCCCCTTTAAAACTCTTCGGGCTCTTGGATTTCCCGATTACTAACAAAGGAAGTTTCTCGCTGCCAGACATGTTGCTGCTGACAAGAACGGTTAGCCGTTCATGCTATGCTTGCCACCATGGCATGCGTCACCTGCAAAAGCGAGTGTTCTTTCCGGCAGCAGCTTGTAAAACAAGCCAGTTTTGTCGCAGTTGAAAATGTTGTCAGCAGAGAACTGCTGCAACAAAGACTGGAGTTTTCCACTGCAGTACTGCGCAATAAATGCACTGTTGACGGCGCCGCTTTTGCCACACATCTTCTTGAACTTGAGGTCATTCTGATGCTTAAAGTTTCTCAGCCATCCATCACTGAACTTAAAATCTGTGATGTCCATTCGAAGCGCGAGAGTTTCTGCTTTTTGTTTCAAGATTCAGCCCGAGACTGGCAACCGCTTGGCAATCATTGAATTAAGCCACACGACGAGAGCGTCCTCAAGCTTTGGATGAACACCTTTACTTGCATTCATCTTTTGGGCACCAGACGGTTTTTCGGCCACTTCCAAGAACTTGTCTTTGTTCCTCAGGAAATCGGAAACTGTTTGCTTGGAAATTCCGAACTCCTTGCTCACGTCAGCCTGCGATCGGCCACTCTTCAATAACTTAATAATGGTGGCTTTCTTCTCCATCGTTAACCGACGGTACTGTTTTCCGCGCTTCGATGCCATCGGCGAGGACGACGAAGGCGGAGTGGGGGCCATCGCAGGCAAGCAAAATCCTCACGATGTGAACAAAGGAGTTTTCTGACGAGCGTCGAAGCACCTAGGCTTAGCGTTGCAGAGCACACTTCACACAATCGCACAACCACGCACTAGGCTAGCCAAACACCATGTGGGCTGCGTAAACAAAACGGCGCGACGGCAGGCGACGGTGCCTCGGATACTCCGGAGGTGGCACTGGTAAACATTCAAGATAGCCAGCGTTGCCAGACCAAATCGGTGTGTGACGGTTAGTTCTAGTTAGAAGTGGTGAAACGCTTTACGAAAGCACTGCGCGAGAAGCCAGAGTGGCACACACGAGCACAAGCGCTAAAGCGAAAGGAACTTTATTGGCACCGAAAAATTTCCGGGTGAATAGTTTCGATTGTCAGTGAAGCACCCTTGCACGATGAACACGTCCAGTGTTAGGACTCTCGAAGGCCGTGTGTGTTTCTCCGCTAACGATCGAGTCCAAGCAACAGATGCCGCCACAGTAGACCGGCGCGCTCATTCATGCCATCGTAATCGTGTGCGAAGCAGTTGTGGTGGTTTCCACTGGAGGTCAGTGGTGGTTTTCCACCTTCCGTCGTGTCAAAAAGTCCGGAAAATCGGACTCCGGGGAGTTCGAGCGTCCGACATTTCAGACTTCCTTATACATTGCCTCTATGGAGCTCGTGGCGGTGCCGCGAAGATGTCCGGATTATCGGGCATGTCCGAAAATTCGGGTGTCCGAAAAATCGGCAGTTGACTGTTGATAAGTTCCATCTTGTTAATATGGTTGTTTGGGTGAGTTGGTTTAGCAAATTTGATCTCCGAAGTTGTTCTCCCCTAAAGGCATGAATGATAATAATATGTGGGTTTTTACGCCCAAAAACCATGGTTTGGTTATGAGAGATGCCGTAGTGGAAAGCTTCTGGACATTTTGGCCATCTAGTGTTCTTAAGTGTGCACTGACATTACATAGTACACAGGCCTCTACCATGCAGGGAAATGCGACCGCTGATGCCGGGCCAGAGCTCGCAGCCTTTGCGCCAACAACTGAGCTTTGTAGCCACTGATCTGCCTTCTTAGACTAAAAGCATGCTTGTTTGCTTTGTTTTAGTTGCTGGTTAGGTCATCAGTTAGCCATCTACTGTAGCATTGATGTAGCCATGGAGTTTTGTTTTCATAGACAACGTGCTTTTGCAGACGTTATCTCTTGAGCTGCGTTTATCAGTATCCTTCACATCTTTTGTTTATTTCTAGCATCGGTAACATCTGCGTCATCGCTCGGTGCACCCAGCCCAGACATCGACATCGGGAGCCTGTACACTGCAGTAGACAAGTGCAACAAGCAGAGGCAAACCATCCACATATCAGAAGGCGTGGCATCTGTCACAGAAGGCCCGGCTAACTTGGACGAGCTGTACGCCAAAGTTCACAAGCCCCATCGCCAGCCTATCTCTACAGCCATCGCCTCGCAGGAAGAAGGGGTTGAGGCAAAGAAATTCTTGGCAGCACCGTTGCACGAAGCTTTCCTGGTGCACGACAGGCCGCGGTCTATGCCTCCAAACATGGAGTCCGTTGTCTCGTGCACCAATGTCACACTCGTACAAGAGTTAGAAGAGAAAAAAGAACTTGTCGAAGCACTTCCACCACCGCCAGAAGAATATGCGGATCCCGCGTACGAAAGGGTTTACCACCAGGATTCCAGCGATACAGATCCTTGCTATGAGAGAGTGACTGGAGGGCATG
Organism: Rhipicephalus microplus; assembly: GCF_013339725.1. Classification (NCBI taxonomy): domain Eukaryota; kingdom Metazoa; phylum Arthropoda; class Arachnida; order Ixodida; family Ixodidae; genus Rhipicephalus; species Rhipicephalus microplus. The sequence continues at coordinate 132,089,254 of NC_051171.1, forward strand.
GAAGTGACGGCATCTCGGACTCGGGCTACGAGAAGGTAGCCAAGAGGTTCGACAAGGAACCCGACTACGAGACGCTCCGCAAGGACGTCGCGACGGAGTATTCGGAGGGGGCTACTGACCCTCATTATGAGCAGATTAGGAAGAGTGACAAAGCATCCGCCGTCTGCGAAGATGAAGTGGCTACTAGCAGTCGCGGACTGACTCAACAGGACAGTGGCTCCACGGCAGACTACGGCTATGAGAGGATAAAGGGTCGCCGAGGTCTCGCCGATGATGAAGGAAGCGACCCGGGATATGAACAGATTTGCAGAAGAGGAGAGGACGACACGAGCGACCCCGGCTACGAGCGTATCCACAGGAGTCACAGCGACGCGTGCAGCCAAGCAGACAGCGATCCCGGGTATGAGAGGATCAGGGATAGGGGCAGTGGCGATCGGTCGTGGCGCGGTCGCAGCAAGGGTGGTGACTTCAGCTACAAGAAAGCAGGCGCTCGCCCAGCCGCGGTCACCGCTGGCACCGCAAAGCAAGACAATAATGGATCGAGCGACGAGACATACGAGAGCGTCCAAGACAACATAGTTCGAAAGCTTGGCTACAGCCTAATGAAAGGAACCGGAAGCAGTACAGAATCGCCGGTACCCAGTCCCGTTTGGAAGCAGGCGTCGGACGACAGCTCCACATCGGAGCGTGGTGCTGAAGACAGCAGCTCGGAAGAGCCGGGCTACGAAAGGGTCAGGCACAGGGACGGAGCCGACGATAGATCCGTTGGCAGGCCGGCGTCATCTACGAGCAGGTGTCTCGGTGTGCAGGCAAGAATTTGGAGGTGCAGCGACAGTAATCTCACGACCAGCGTGGAAACGGCAGAGCGTGCAACCAGCACGTACAGCCTCAATGCGAACCTCGATGACAGAGACAGTGAGCCTGCAAACAACACGAATGGAGATGCGGCGCTGTATGAAGTCATCAGGGGATCCACGGACACAAGCCTTGAGCTTGTCACAGACAACGAACCAATTCCCATCAGTTGGGCACGCAACTCAGCGGGCCGTTCATCGGAGCACAAAGAACGGGAGTATATCTTTTGAGACTTTGGCTGTCATGAGGTTTTTAACTCTTCTTTAGTGCAATGGCATTCTTACCCCATCTTGCGCGCGTTTTGAATCAAATGTGTGCGAGTGCTGCACACATTGCCGGTGGGAAGTTTTGTCGGCTTCTTAAAACATTTTATGAAACTTCCTTTCGTGAAGGTTTACGTGATTGTGTGTACCTATTTGTGCAGAGAGGGTTGTTGCAAATAGTTTTGCTTTGCAGGTGCTCAGCGCACGTGTGTTGCTCCAAGCTGTAAACAGTCTTTTGTACGTTGTGGTCTGTGTTAAACAGAGAGATTGAGTTATAAGATATGTTGAGATGTTGCTTATGTGGTTGGCATTGTTGCTGTGAGTTGCGTTTAAGAAGCTTTTAGTAATTATGCCTGCAGGAACTGCAGTGTCTGTGCTTTTATTTACACATTATAATCAAAACAGGGTTAAGTGCATCATTTGCTGTTCTTTTTCATCGTAATGACGTGTTGCGAGGGGCATTTGCAGCACATACTCTCAGTTCCTTTTTTTTAGCTGGTTATGCATGCGAGTATGTTTAAGGCGGGTGTTCACTCTTGTGCAATAATGGAGGTCGTGACATCACACATTCATTGTCATCGACCCTGTCAATCATTATCAATATAAGGTCTTGAGACATTAGACACCTATAAATGCATTTCATAGTGGTGCCGGCAAATCAACACATTATTTTGTTGTCGACTGCTGAAATATTGTGTGTAGAGAGTGTCTATAGGTCTCTCCTGTACATAGCATAATGTGTTTTTCACTAGTACTTGTCATCTGCAAATAATATAAAAGAAGCATAGTAATGGTGAAATATCTGGAGGCGTTGCTGGCAACACCAAGGCACCATTCTGAGTTTACTTATTTTCTCAAGGACTTGGTTTAAAAGTACAACAGCAATTTCCGATCCATGGATGAACCAATTAAATACCACTAAATAGTACACTCAAATCTCGATATTACGAACCCAGATATAATGTAATATTGGTTATAACAAATCAAATGAAGAATAGTCTTGCATTAGATATAGTGTTAATATATATTTATAACGGATGTCTGGATATCACAAACTTATATTATATAAGATGCAGCTTCATTATAACGAGGTTTGAGTGTATTACCATGTTTTAAATTCACTGCACTCTCCTTAGACAGGGCTTCAGCTTTAAAAAAAGCAACCCTATGCAGAAGGACTCCAAAATCCTCATCAAGAATGCCTGTATAGCTTAGGGAGGGAATTTATCGTAAACCTTTGAGAAGCAAGCACAGAACTTAACTGATATGGCACTTAAGTGTATATGCCTTTTTTTTTTTGTCGCGGTATCACGAGTGCATCTGGCAGTTCACTCATTCCCGCTTATTGGCTCGTGGTCAGAGGCAGCCAGTGTCTACTTTATTCGTGAATCATTTGATCATTATCAATTCTGTGCTTTAAAGCTTGCCTGTTTCAAAAAAATAGGCCATGAGCATTGATTCATCCAGAAAGCGTAATTGCATAGGCTTGTGTAATCCAGGCAAGATCATTGTTGAGGACGAGCATTGCCCGTTGTCATTTTATATGGCAATCTAGTTTTTAATATTTCACTGGATGCAGAAATTTCGGATGATACTGGTATTTTTTTTTACGTTTCATAATACTTACACTGCGCACCTTTTACTTCGAGCCTTGAAAAACTTATCCAATAAACTAAGGAGGAAAAGGTATATTAATCTGAATTTGCTACTGATCTTATCAGTTTGTCCTGAGATTTGTCAACAATTTACTCTCTCACTGAATAACTTTATTTGTTCCTGAGGACGTGATGCCACCCTGTTTTAAAAACTTTTCTAACCTCTTTTTATAAATTTCTCATGATTGTGACTGTGAAAAAAAATTTTTTTAGCCGTCTTCTGCAATCCGCAGCATCTTCGCTACATTCCGCAAATTGCTCTAGTCTGTTATATTAACTACGCTTTCATTTGGCGTACTCATATTTGCTACGTTTTGTTCATTCCTACGTCACTATGGTTTGGAAGTGGAAGGGGTTTATAGTTTGTAGATGCACTTCTTCTGACGGCAGTAATTTAGAAAGGCGTTACTGAAATTCACAAACTGTCACACTGTGTGGTAAGATGCCATCACTTTCACAGTTTCACATTCACATCACTTTCACATCATCAGTTTCACAACACTTTCACATCACTGTCACAGGCTTGCGCGAGGACGATTGTACTTTTGTGAGGATTTCCAGTAAAAGCTTTTTTGTTCAACCGTCGTTAATACTGCAAATTATTTTAATAGATTTCTGATCCTGGCATACTTTCATTGTTTACTGCACGGTTAGAGATAACTTGGCCACGTTCACTTGGGCATGACCCAGAATGCAGAATTTGCATAGAATCGTAAGTGTGCCCATTCATGTGTGCACATAACAATGTGCATATAACCAGTGTACAGTGATCTCGTTAACTATTCACAGTGCCTCACCAAAAAAGTATTATTTGTGATTTGGTGTTAGAATTTGTGATTCGGTACACTGACCTATCGAAAGCGCAGAAAATGTCGCTTTGATGTTGCTGTCACTGACAGCAGTCGCCTGTCAGTGACCCGACGTGTCAGGTCTCCGACATTTGGGACAGTGTCTTTTCCTGCCGTCATGAAATCAGAGTCAATATGCTTGTGCTCCAATTAATATTTCCTCTGAGGAACAAAGTCTCTTGGGAAAGGCATTTAGGCTGTTCTGAGTACACCATTATTTTGTGCCATTTATTTTTTCCTGCCAAGTATCAACTTTTGCCATATACAGATCAGCGTAACAGAGCCTGTTCAACGGAGTCGTTTACTGCAATACGAATCCACATATCCAACAACATTAGATATAGTGCTGACTTCTGTTGTCACTTTGTTAAGAGAACACGTTGAAAGCGTTCTTCGGTTGCATGATTTATTTTTGTATGACGAAGCCTGCCATAATACCTTCATTACGGTTGTTCATAGTATGCCTGCTTATTGCAGGGGTGCAGCTAATCGTTGCAATCGAAATTATGCATGCCTTCATTAATCAAGCATGACGTGACGTTCCTGTGTAACCCGGTATATTGTTTTTACTTCTGCGCTGGATTGTCTCCACTATGCTAAACCTGTTCGTCCACAGCATTCCAAACATAGCATTAGCACAGAAATCGTGTTATGTCTTTGGAAGCTCCTTTTTTCAAATTCTCTGATGTGTCCAATATAAAAAGTTCGCAGTGGTGATTTGAAAGCATGAATTCTATTATGTGCTGACTATTTTATAGATTTGTTCTACAGGCTTTCACGATAGATTTTATCCAGTCGTGTCTTTATGTACTTATGTAAAAAAAAAATTCAATCCTGAATTCATTGCAGGTCGCTGCTTTGTGGGTCCTATTGTCTGCCTTGTGTGATTGCAATGGTATGCCTAATCTATATAACATATTTGTTGTCCTTAGGCAAGTTTCTGTTTCTCAGATTTTATTGACTGCTTTTGTGAGTCCATAATTTTTAAAAATTCGTGTGTGTGTGTGTGTGTGCCTGCAACGTTATCTTCATACAACATAATTTATTCACATTCCAGTGAGGTGGGAAATGTGCTGTTGTTAGCTGCCTTGTCTCATTAGCACACCAATGTCAAATTTGCCGTGGCCTTACATTTTAAAAAAAGCTTTGCATCGGTTGTTTCTTCAGTTGACCTTGAAATTCTGCATTCGTATTGTTGATAGACATATTAATTGATGTGATTATGTCATCAGTTTCTACAAATTAGGCATTTTTGCTCATTTTGAAAAACACTATGATAAAGTCTTCAACATCAATGTGATCTTTTGTTTCATCACCAATTCTCTCTGCACCGCACAGGTGGGATTGTTTTTTTTTTAGTTACTAAATGTGCCGAGTATTTTTTTTATATGAACAGGTACATTTCCTGCCTGCTGTGCGAGTGTGTCAAAGCGTGCAGGAAGTATATAATGGTGCAATGCTACCCTGTATTCCTGTGAGATGTAATAACGGCTTGTGGGTCCCCACAAAGCCCAGTGCATAGCCATCACTTGTGTGGCATGGCAACTAAGGGAAGTTGGAGTAACCTAAATACTGTTGAAGACAGCATGTTGGTCTAGCTTAGTCTAATAGTTTTGCTACAGTATACCCTTTACCTTTACTCAGATGTATTGCTGTGCTTAAAGTATGTGAAAGATTTGAAGCCCACATCACCCTTTGCCAGCAAAGTCATGTTAATCCTCAGCATGTTACTGTTTGTATTTGGCCTACACATAGTGATAATGAGTGCACACCTAAGGAAAGGCAGTTTCAAGCCTTAGTCTTGTTTCTATATGTTTTCAAAGATTTGTACAAAATGCAAATGCGTAAATACAGACTAAAAATCATTTAGGTGCTATGGGAGGGGGGGGGGGGGGGCACATGTTATTTTTAAGGTTGTCCAGCTTCCCTTAAAAAAATCCGATTGTGTCTTCAAGGCTTCAGATTCTTGGTGAATGCAGAGGCTGCAAGAGCATATCTTGAATTCAGGGTAAATTGTAGCTGTCGTTGTGTCTGAATGCTTAGCATGTTGTGTGCGTCAGATTTGACTATTGCTGTGTAATTTAATGCAAGTTACAGTTAGACATTTTTAGCCTTTCTCATGAGTAACTGTAGTGGAACCATGCAACTTGTTGTGTACATAAACAGAAATTTTAGTTTTCATGCTCGGAAAATGTTTGTGACAGTGCAACATACTAACATAGCCACATATTAAGCTTCTCTTGTTCATTAGTGGATTACTTATACACCTTACTCATTATGTCACGTCATTATAAAAATCCTCCCCTTTCATAAATAATCATAAAGGCATGTGAGGATTAAAACAGTACTTTGCAAATTATGGTGCTGAAGCCAGTAAGTATCTGTAGTCTGTCTGTCGGCCTGTGCTATGTTACTAAGGAGAAATGTGACTTTGTGATTATTAAAGAGCACTTAGATACTGGGTAAATAATATACTCTTTTTGTCATGTTATTGTATGCATTAATGAAATGTGAGGATATTTGGAACCAGAACTTATCGTAATTCTGGTTTCGAATTCCAACACTTCTTTTGCTCCTAAATGTTCTGAACTTCTTCAGATCCAACCAGCTGAAGTGTAATAAATAATAATGATTGGCCAATAATGCATTTTAAAGGATGAAGGAACAAACTTTTGTGAACTACGCAACAATCTGATGCTCGCGTTTATATTTACTAGAGTCACTGGCATTTAGGTACATTAAGTGCGCTAGAGCCAAATTTCAGTCTAACGTCGACACTAAGAAAATATGTGTGGTATTTCTGCCCCTACAAATCGAGACATCTGTGCTACTTACCTCCCTTAAATAAATGTTCCTGCCACAAACTTTATTCAGTTACAATTGACGTTGCGAATGTATCTTGACTAGTATAACGAACAAATGTTAGTGTCCTGTGCTGTGATGATTGCATGCGTGTTTGCAATTCAAAGAATGAAGTACAAAGCATAGCTGAGCCATTGAAAATAATATGTATATTCTATGAGCATTCAACAGAGGTGCCAGGTGCTGTGCAACTTCGCAAAACTGCCAATCAAGGTGCTTTGTGCAAAGGCAGTGAAGTAGTAGAAAGGGGGACATTCTCTGAAGAGAGGCTACAGCCGTTCCTTGTGAAGTTCTTGAATTTGTTGCAACTATGTGTTGCATGTTGTGCTGGATATTACTGGAATGGCCTTGCAAGGTGCACGGTAATGCGTATGTACCCAATAAACGTCAGTAGCTTGTAGTTCCATGTATGTGTGTATACAATATCTTTGCGTAGATTTGAATCAGTAGCTCATTCGGCTTATGTTCGCTCACAAGTATGCATGGATCAGCCAAAAAACCTGCCCTGTTTCTTTTGTCACATGTGCAATTTCCTGACGTGGACAATGCAGTGCAATCAACGTACAGTCTAACTTCGTTTGAGAAGCTCACAGGTGCATACAGGTTTTTGTTTGGGTAGCCAAAAGCTGAGCAAAATGTACTCCTAAAGGAAATCATTATACAAGAACAATACACTACTTAAAAAAACTTCTATGAAAATTCAAGCATTTGCTCGACAATATGTAAGCAGAGCCTGAAGGTGTAGCTAATATTTTACTTTTTTCGGGCGATGTAAGGAGCAATTGCTTTAAAACCTAAAGAAATTGACCTTTCGGGTGATCCGTGCCTAAATTGCTTTAAGCCAATCGTGCTCTGTAGATTTGGATATTGTGGACTTGCTGTAAGCACCGTATGATGTTAATTGCGGAGCTCTAACGACGAGGGGCACGAAGGGCCGCTTTCTTACGAGAAACATTGAGCAGTCACCGTCTTCTATTACTAACGTCAAAAAAAAAAATTGCTGAAAATGCATTTTTCTAAGTGCGAGATGTGTTTTGTGGGCGGCCTGCAAGCCACTAGAACGCTACTAACTCTATGCCAAGCTTTTTTTTCTTCGAGTATTCTGTGAAGAATTCCTTGGTTTGCCACTATTAAAAAATGAGGGAACCTTTTTTTACTGTTGTATTTATGAAACTGGTTTATCATGTTTGTTTTATTCACTAGTGTATATGTCACCGCACACTCTAGTCCTTTCTGCTCATGGCAGATCCCATACTGTCAGATCATCTTTATATATTTTGTACATCGTTCTCTTTGATGAAGCAGTAATAGCTTGCCTTCTGCCAATTCCAGTTTTTGTTAACCGTTTTGCCTGGGACACTGCCACGGTCTTTTCGGTGACTTTTCATCCTTGAAATGTGAAAGGCGATACCAAGAAAACTATGCTTGCACATGTGTTTTGAACCTGTGGAAATAAATGTGCTGTCCATAAAATGTTTTGTAAACCTTGATGAATTATGAACCCATTTCACACTGGGAGAAAAATGTGAAGGTTTGTGCCCAAAATTTTGCAGGTCACTGCCACTACAGCTGGCAGCTGCAAATCTTGCCTAGTGGCATGCCTTACACCATCAGAGTTGTGATCTGCATTTTTGCTAAATAAGTACTGTTCCTTCATGCATGTAAAAAAAATGCTGTAAGAGCTGGTGGATCGTGTGTCAATAATAGCAAGATCGTGACAACACGGTAAACTTGACTGTGAGCAGTTGCATTTTCTAGTGTATGCCAAGAGAAAAAAAGCTCAGAACATCTGATGTTCACATAACTACATTTTGTAGCTGAAACCGTAGCACACACTCTTATGTGCAAGAAGTTTTATTGGACTTCTCAAGTGCAATTATAAGCTATTGTGACAACAAAGTCCAATAAATGACAAGCACTTTCTGACAACTTGTGTATCTTTGACCGCATTGCATTCACTATTTGCATTTTATGGGCGTTATGCTTATCTGTGTAAGTGTCATGAAATTATGCTTTAAGTAGCAGTTATGCATCAAGCATCAGGCACACCAATAAACAGTGTCAACCAATGTTAACAAATACGTTCGGTGAGATGCGCGTGGTGTGGTCTACGCTACACCATTTTATTGTTCATAGGGGCACAAGTCTGTAAATCTAATATTTATGAAAGATCGAGTAGGTGGGAATAAGCGAGTCTACGTTCTAATTCATGTTTACGTCATAATCACCATTCAGGCATGTGGTGCCAAATATTTTTCACTGCATTGAAAGAAGGAGAATTGTCCCAGTGGCTTGTTTGTTAGGCACAACCAACAAAGGCCAAGAAAAGCATAGGAGACATTATTTTATTGCGGTAGTGTAGTAATTGTGTGGATTTTAAATAAATTAAAGTTGGTAAAAAATGTCTTTTCCATCGGTGGGGTTTAGAACAAAAGTGTCCTCTGCGCTCTCCTTGGCTAAATTAGTCTTGGTTTCATTCGGTCCCAGTACCGAAGTAATAGGATCATATTGATGTGGGGCTTTAAGTGCAGTTTACAGTTGAGCCTTGCAATACCGCTATTTGACAGCTTAATAGTTAATTTGCAATTTACAAATGACACAGAAGTGTGTTATTTTACAGTGGCGACTTAAAGCCTCATCGCTCTATGGTGCAGCTAGTATGTAGTGATTACTGCAATTCATGTCGAGCACAACCACACTATCGGTTGTCCACCAGTTGCTTGCCCTTCAATACCATTTGAACAAAATGCACAGTGATCAGTCTGGCATCTTGTGTGTAGCATTAGTGTGTATGTGAAGCGGTGCACATGTTGAAAACAAGTCCGCATACTGTTTGACTCTTCCTGTATTCATTTCTTGTCCGACACATGTACAAAGAATTATTGTGACCTGCTTCTCGAGAGCTACAATAAATGCGTATTTTTCTGAAGTACAGAGCGCTACTGGTGTGACTCCCTTCTGTTGCCTATGTAGAGCATTTTCTTTTTCGACCTCGCACAGTATCAGCAGGTTTGTGTGTAAGATTGCATGCAGTCTTGATCACTCATTCCATACAAAGCTTTCACTCCAACACCTCCTTATTTTGTGACTACGTGGTATATGTATGTATCTGTGCGTGCATGTAGGTGCTGAATAACAAAAATGGGACGAGAATTCTTGCTCGTCACAGCGACAAGAAAAAGTTGGCGTAGTTAGTCGGGCTGATGATGATGATATCTAGGGCTACCATCCTTGCGAGCGAGCACCAGCGATTCTCATCAGCTTACCGCTTCTGCTAACATTCATGTTGCTATTGGCATCACTGCGCAACTGTAAATAACTGGTTATAAAGATATATGCGGCTGTTTAACATGTGTTTGCACGTGCATTTATACATATCTTTAGCGCTACTTCTTAACTTTTTGCACAATAAAAAAAATGGGGCACATAGTCGCCTTCTATCGGCATGCTTTTCACGACATCAATTCCCGAGGTTAGTGGGATCAGCCGAATTGCCCTGTTTTTAATTAATCTTTTAAAACTATAACATCAGTAGCAGTGAAACCAGTGGAAAGCATGACTGAGAAACACGGATTCCTTTGCAAGGGGTATGGAATTTTTGTGCAGTTTGTGGTTACTTGAGTCAATACAAACCTTAGTGTTTTCATCCACGAGTGGATTTAAGAGAGAAGAAACACTGGCACCGGGAATATGTTTTACTGTGAAGACCACTTTTAACGTAACCGCTTATAGTGCAGAATCGGTTACAATGCGGTCTTTTTCGACTCTCTTTTATCCTTCCATAGAACGGCATGTATACGCATACCGCTTAATGTGCAGTTTCCCCCAAGATGAAAGACTGTAATGTGGTTGCCGGAAAATCTTTGCGACAAACGCGATAGAGAATGCGCGCCTGACAGGAGGTGCGCAGGGTGTGCCGCAGGGGAGCGAGCGACGAAGTCGTTACGGTACGGAGGGGACGTGGAGGGAACGAACAAAGGGCGGGGGGGGGGGGGGGGGGGGGCTCGCCGCCTTTGCACTGGCGCCAACGCGGCTACGTTTACGCGTCGCTAGCGTGGCTCCGACCGCGCGCAGCTCAACGGGGCACGTGCAATCCCGTACTTGTCAGCTGCGCTCGAGTTTCCCGTCGGGAAAAACGTCGTCGTTATCGAGCTTGCTACAGATATCGTGTTTGCTATCTCGTTCGCAAACGTAAAAACATTTACGGTTTTATGACGCGAGCTTTCGCCTTTGCTGCGCCAGAGAGCGGTCTTGCGTAAGTTTGGCGGGTTTTCCTCGTGTTTCCGCGAAAGCGAACTTCGTATCACGCGCGCTGTTCTTGGTGCCGTGCTTGAGTGCGATCTTTTCGACGCCGTATCTTCATGTCTTGGAGAAACTTCCCGCGACAACGTACCGAACAGCAGGCTAGGCCTAATCGGCGGCGTTGGCTGCGTTTCAGTAGCGGTCGCGCGCTACACTAGTGTATGTGTATATATGAGGTCACGTCGGTAAGAGAACAAGAAGGATCGAAACAATGTTCGAAACGAAACATTTTTTTTTTTAAACATCAGCCCCCCCGCACGCCCCGTTGGACGTCTGCTGTAGACTAGCTGTGTTCGCGTTTCATCATGTGGCCCAAGCTGCCCAGCATTCCCAGCGTCTGAAACTGCAAAGTAGACAAAGGTGCATAAGTCAGCTTCCGCATAATAGTAAGAAAAATGTCAAGATTGCTTAATAACTGGAACTAAGCTAATTACACACGCAACAGTAAGTAATACAAAGCCAGTATATAATTTCATGAGACACAGCCACCCTGAACCGACTTAGCAGTTAGCACCATTGCTGAGATAAGTTCTGTCATGTCAAACTCTCAGTAAGAATGCACAGTTCCATGCATTATCAAAATAAGCTCGCTTTTATGTGCTGAACCTGAAGAATTAGTGGCACGCCAGCACATTTCGTTTGAAACAGTGAAAAAACATGTCCTCAAACTTGGCAATTTCGAAATTTCATTTAAATTAATATGGAATTCAAAGCAATTTGCTACTGTTTAGAAATTACAAATAAGGACTGTGAGTCAATTCAAATGTTACTGTTGCTGTTGAAAGTATTCATATTGAATTTTTCAGGCAGATTACGACCGGATATCATAGCCACATCGTGCTAAACGTAATGAGTAATTTTCTAGAACTCCTGTTAACGATTAAGAAATATGGTATTTACTACTACAAATAATGCTTTATTGGTGACAAATTTATGCTATTTGAAGTGAGGTACCGAAAGGGTAAAGAGTGATCTTACTATCTGTTGAGGCTCATGGCATGCTCAGTCACCGTCTTGACAGGCAAGTGTATATTAACGCTGCACACTATCATCCTAAAACACCGCCACAGGCCTCGTACTAGCAATCGGATTAATTGATATGTGGGGTTTAACGCCCCAAAACCACCCAATGATTATGAGAGACGCCGTAGTGGAGCACTTTGGGAATTTCGTCCACCTAATGTTTTTTAACGTGCACCCAAATCTGAGCACATGGGCCTACAGCATTTTTGCATCCATCGAAAATGCAGCCGCCGCAGCCGAGTACTTTAGCCACAAGACCACCGCGGTGGGGCTCGTGCTGGCACTCGGCACTTTAATTCCTCTATGTGTAGCCTTCTTTTGTGACAGGACCGTTTTGAAGATGTCCCAAAGCGTCTTTCGAAAGGAGACTTTAACCAGTTTTACAATACTTGATTGGCCTCGCCATCGGGAGCTTGTTGCGCTGACCCAAACAAACGTTTTTTTTTTGTTTTTTTTCGGATTCGTCTAGTTCGGACATTAAGAGCAACAAGATTTCTCGCGTATTAGTAAAGCACAATTTCACAATCCTGAAAACACCAATCCTACCGTGACACGACACTTGGTAAGCTAGAAAATGCTCGAAAAAAAAAAAAAACATGTGGGTGGAGACTACACTTCGAGATTCTCGCACTAAACACCTTGATGATTTTGAAGGCGTCTACTGGGCCTTACGTGCCTCCTAATCGATAAATTTGAAGTGCATTGTTACCTGTAGGTGTCATAGCCCGATATCCTCGATGTTTCAGAAACTTTGATCGAGGCAATGTCACGAAAATACCAAAAAATACGTTTTGACATTTCTGTCGTCATTTGCGGAGATTTCAGCGCAGAATTCGAGAAATGAAACTTCAAGCTTGATTTCAGCCGGTAATGATGAACTTATGATAGTGAACCTTCTGAAATTAGAACTCTTAAAGTGCAGCTCATCAATCTGAACCAAGTTATTGTTTCTGAACCAAGTCATTGTCTCCCTCAGTAACCACAGGGTTGAGGGAGACACATGGAAAAGAAAATTTAGGGAGAAGTTGTAAACTTCAAAGTCCGTCTTCGGCTAAAGCAAACGGCCGTGACTGACGATGCCGTTTTTGTTTTAAATTTTTTGCACACTCTGAGCAGTCACGTGATTGCAGAGAGAATGTAAGTGGGAGAATCCACATCTGGGCACTGTTTCAGGGCGCGAAGGCGGCGGGAGTTCATGAGCCATTAAAGGCTTTCGCCTTAATAATCTACTCAAGCGCGTCATGACCTTGAGTGCGGTTCTGGTGCAATACCGGTGCGTGCTAGTCTCGCTACTGCGGCACCCGACCGCAAGAGGCGCACGTGATCCAGACATTATTCTTCGTGTTGGCGAATTCAGGCAAAAATATTCGTCGACGTGTCGCTTCCGACTCTATAAAGAAGAGATAAAAAGCGAATGAGGGAGAATCATATTGCTCCGGTGCTTTCAAGAAGCCCGCCATCTTGAAGAATCTCGTGTGGCTTCATTTGTATAAATACAGGGACATCATTATCTTTTTTTTTTTTTTGTAAAGAGGACATTGAAGACGATATTTTGGGGGGATATTTCGACGCAGAAACTTTGGTCTGTCTGTCTGTTTGTCGCACAATTGAGCCACACTGACCAGCTGTCGTAAGTCGAAGCCCTTTCTCAACCCAGCCATCTTGATCTGATTGAGAGATTGATTTGTGGGGTTTAACGTCCCAAAACCATTCTATGATGATGAACCGTCGTATATATAGTGGAGGGTTCCGGAAATTTTGACCACCTGGGGTTCCTCAACGTGCACCCAAATCTGAGCACACGGGCCTACAGCATTTGCTCCTCCATCAAAACAGCCGCCGCAGCCGGGACTCGATCCCGTGACCTGCGGATCTGCAGCCGTCGAGTACCTTAGCCACTAGAGCACCACGGTATGGTAGCCATCTTGATCTGGTGACTGCATTCATACTTGTGAACATCGCCGATCGAAAAGCAAATATTACGCATATATGAGGCACACCATCAATATGTATTACGTATATAGGGCGTTTATTTATTTGTAAATGCATAGATACGGAATTCTAAACAACGTATAGTGTACGATGTGCTGACAATGCAACGCTATGAATGAAAAAAAAAAAAAAACGGAAGTTTCCTACGCTTCACTAAGACTAGAGTTACTGTATATCACAGTATATGCTACCTTTAGGTAGCTACCTAAAAATAGCATATACAGTAATAAAAACGACATGGTGCTGCCATCTACCGATGGTTTTGCGTTCTAAACATACTTTAGTTTTCTGACAATACTGCCAGATGGCGCCCATATTTCATGCAGCGTAGAGTTACTGTATATGCTACCTTATGTACATACAGTAACTATATATACAGTAACTCTAATGCAGCGCCTCCAGACAGCCTTTTGACATTGGCGAATCGTGCGTATACGTGGCGATTGTTTTACCCCGCTTACAAAAGGCACCCGTCGTATCGAAATGGTGTCACAATAATTTTCAATTCGAGTGCTTTCTTTAAGAGGGAAAAATCCGAACTGTAAGAGCTCAAGCAATGCAAGTTTCCGCTCACCTTAGCAGCAGCTCGCAATATGACATAGGAGAAGTGTAGAAATTGCCGCACCGTCTGCGTCGAAATAGGAGAACAAATGCCAGAGGTGTAATCGCTCATTCAAAAACTGAATAGTGAGGCACCAGCGAGCAAAGCACATCTTACCGTTCAACAATCGATACAATTGTACTTTGTGCAGGTGTATACGTTGAGGTACACTACCACATTGGAATCCCTTATTAATTTTTTTTTTTTCTGGAGGAACCCAACACCTACGAGTTACGGTCCCCACCGCCAGCGTTTGAGTTGTTCTTTCGTATAGTTTATTTTTTTTTTTCCTTGATGCGGCAGCGCAAGGAAGAAAAGGTTAATTGTTTCACATAAATTTCGATGTCGGTGCCAATGGTTGGAAGACAAAAATCAGCGCTGTCCATGAGCCAAAAATCAAGATTAAAATAAATGATAAAAATCTTCAGTTCCAGTGAGAATCGAACCCATGCCTAGGTTCTGCGTGGTACGCAGCGTTACAGAACCACGACATTGCATGAAGCTTCGTAGAACAACAAAAACAACAAAAGAAGCACTTTATGAATGGCATACAGTGGTTAGAGTCTCCCTAACCCAGGTAGTGGCAGAAACGTAGAATCACACCAGTGCTGAAACACATGAATTGCGACACGATTGGGCGTTCTAAAGGCCCACCCAAGGCTCAGACGGGCGCATTCTGCTCATACATATTTAATCATCAGTGACATCAAAAGCATCAACAAAGTGGGCGAAGGTTCGCATGTTGCTTTATGGACGCGCAATGGGCCCTTCGCCGATTCGCTAAACGTAGACAATTGTGGCATAGTGGGCACTAAGCAACTCCACATAACATTCTAGGAGAGTTTCAAACGGCCAGCGTTACGAACGAAGACGCTCATTTCTTTGCAGCATAGTTGAGGCATTCACGTACCGAGAATCGACTGATCGATTGATATGTGAGGTTTAACGTCCCAAAACCACCGTATGATTATTAGAGGAAGTGGAGGGCTCCGGAAATTTAAACCACCTGGGGTTCTTTAACGTGCACCCAAATCTGAGCACATGGGCTTACAGCATTTCCGCCTCCATCGAAAATGCAGCAGCAGCAGTGGGGATTCGATCCCGCGACGCGCGGGTCGGAAGCCGAGTACCTTAGCCACTGTAGACGACTGCGGCTGGGCCACCGAGAATCGAAGCATTCTAGCAAATGAGAAGGCGATGTACGTGGCGTCGGATTACGCTATAGCGTTACACATCTAGAAAGCGAAGCTGAAACGTATTCCAGTTGTTTTATCATAATTTTTGCACCTAATGACTGATATTACCTTTCTTTTGCTTCTACATTAGGCTATAGAATCACAGGTGTGCGCACAGTATAGGGGACCTTGCAATACCTCGTATTCGCACACAGCGTTCTGATCGTAATCTGTTTTAGTGGGCGTTAGCGTGCGCAGGTTTACCGTTCAGGGGGGGGGGGGGGTGGAGATCGCATTCTCTCTATTATGTCAATGGATGAGGCTGACTTTGCGCCCTCCCCCAGAGATGATGATGATACATTGATATGATCGCAGCGTCCCCCTGCGATCATATCAATGTATCATCATCATCATCATGATCATCATCAGCCTGACTACATCCACTGCAGGACAAAGGCCTCTCCCATGTTCCGCCAGTTAACCCGGTCCTGTGCTTGCTGCTGCCAATTTATACCCGCAAACTTCTTAATCTCATCTGCCCACCTAACCTTCTGTCTCCCCCTAACCCGCTTGCCTTCTCTGGGAATCCAGTCAGTTATTCTTTATGACCAGCGCTTATCCTGTCTACGCGCGACATGCCCGGCCCATGTCAATTTCTTCTTCTTGATTTCAGCTATGATATCCTTAACCCCCATTTGTTCCCTAATCCACTCTGCTCTCTTCTTGTCTCTTAAGGTTACACCTACCATTTTTCTTTCCATTGCTCGCTGCGTCGTCCTCAATTTAAGCTGAACCCTCTTTGCAAGTCTCCAGGTTTCTGCTCCATAGCTATATATAGACCTTTTTTATGTATGTATAGATATATCAATGTATAGACCTTTTCAAAAACGCCTCCCTGGGCGTCGCCATAGTCCCCTTTGGGCTGCGCAAATTGGCGTGACCCCTCAAAAAGCACTGACAAGGCTGCGGCCTTAGCCTTTGTACTGCCGCGTGCAGCCCATTATGGCGGTGTTTTTTTCCCTCCTGTGAAAAGTGTATGACTTTCGCACCCCCTTCTGGCGGACTAGGGGGGGGGGGGGGGGGGCTTCTCTGCTACTTCCCGTGCACGCGCCTACGTTGAAGGGAAAGGATCTGCAAGAGCCGAGGGGAGGACGTCACTGCAGTGAGACATCTCCCCCCCCCCCCCTTTTCTAGTAAAAAATGATACGCTCGTATACGGCTATAATAGGTATTCTATAGATGCGCTGTTTGACATAGGTGTCGATCCAAGTTTACCTTCTGTTAACTGTACTAATTACTCCGTATTTATTCTTAAATTGTGAAGGGCACTGGCAAGTTTTTCCGGGCTGATGCAACCACTCCTTAATAAGTTGTGTAAGACGCATGCGCAGTGGCGTTAAACTATAATGCAAAGTTTTGCGCACGTGCTATACTAAAACTGTCCAATTTCGGCGCTAACTTAAACAGGACTGCACTGTGGTCACGTATCCGTCCATCCATCGAGCCGCTTACATCTGGGTGCTCTCGTGATCACACCCTGAACTTGGCGTGAACCGAAATTAGTATGCGAGGGCAGCATGGTTTGACGAATATTACGCTCTGGACAAGACGCGATACTCACCTCAGGTTGCATGAGAACTCTCACAGTGGTTTTCTGCAATGAAAGGAAATCAGATCAGTTTAAAAAAAAATATAAGCAGGTTATTCTAAATACTTTCCGCATGCTTGCATGCGAGGGAGCAAACCACGAGTATGAGTGATATCCTTCTCATAAGATTTATTATTGTGACATTAATATTTATATGAACACTCAAGGTACATATTTTTTTCGTACAATGTCCACATGAAACCGCGCTGCGCATCGTATGTTCTGTATGCGAGTGAAGGCTTGCGAAGGCTGCTGACGGGCGTGGCTCAAGCAAACAAGAAACGCGCCGGCGGGCTCTGTCGAGTAAAGGAGCGTGAAGGGGTGACGGTGTTGTACGTTGCGGCAGGACAGCGCAGGAAACGAAATGATAATCGCACAGGATACAGTGCTGTGTCCTGTTTTCAGCACTGTGCTGCCACTGTGTTGATGAACCAACTCATTGTGAGTGGAAGGAGGGGGGAGGGGGCTGCGTCGCTCGGGCAACAACTG
This sequence comes from Rhipicephalus microplus, assembly GCF_013339725.1. Lineage (NCBI taxonomy): Eukaryota > Metazoa > Arthropoda > Arachnida > Ixodida > Ixodidae > Rhipicephalus > Rhipicephalus microplus. Next base: position 132,106,967 of record NC_051171.1, read on the forward strand.
CAAACTTTGATCAAAAGGGCTCACCATCTCAACTGAAATATAGGTGACCCGTATTCTTGTGTGCATGCGGTGCTTTCCAGAGTTACGCCAGATAAGATTCCATAAGAGAGTTAGCTGCAAGCCATACTTCTAGATTTAAGTTTGTTGCCATCGCATTCATTGCTTTTCACTTGCGGAGAAACTGCGGCTTTGATGTAATATTACTGCTGTTATTAACGAGGTCTCTCTGCAAGCTCATTAAGCTAAAAAGAAAAAAAAAAGGAAAATTAAGACGCCATGATGTAAAGTTTCAGCACCCTTACCTCTTCTTTTGTTTGATACATATGTCCTGTTGCTCGAGCTCGAAAAAGACGCATGACTAATGGATGAACGGAGTGCTCTTTCATGAGCAGTGCCTGTAACGAGAATGTCGGCTAATTAAAGTAACGCAAGGCCTGAGCCATCTCTCGGGACTGGTGAAACAAGACAACTTGAAGAAGAATGGCGATTTGGGCTAGTTGGTTTGAATTCATGATAATAAGGGTTGCAGCGCGAGCACGAATGTGCTAGAAGAAACAGACGAAAGTCGAGGTACGGAAGGCAAAGAGGACAACACGAGCGCTGTGTTGTCCTCTTTGCCTTCCGTACCTCGACTTTCGTCTGTTTCTTCTAGCACATTCGTGCTCGCGCTGCAACCCTTATTATCATGAAGACAACTTGACCCGTCCCGGACGAAGACCAGCGGTCATATCGAAACATTCGTTCTATGCGATACGCACACGAATACCTGTCGTCGTAAATCTAATGAAAACCACGCAAGTTGGTATAAATTCATTAGTGAAACTTTTTGGCGAGCACACAACAAAGGCGTATAAGGAAGGATCGCTTGCTTGTCTTCTCCCTTTGCAGGGCTCTTAAACCACCTGCGATATATCTTTTAATGTGGCAAGTAAACGCGTGTCTCGAGAATGCCGTCACGATTAGCAGTATACGAGACACGACAGCGCTACACACCACGGGCGCGCTACCAAATTAATTAAAAAAAAAAGTGAAAAAATCATGTGCTCCAACTCGGACCCTCGGTATCCCAAGCATTGATGGTGACGTCATCAGGCGAATCTGGTGATGTCAGCGGCACCAAAAGCGTGTTTGCACTATCTCCCGCTTTTTCAGCTCGCATGGCGAAGAGGAACACTAAGCCAGGAAGAAAGGCGAGGCAAAGAACGAAGCGTAGCGAAGGGAAGGGCAAAACGGCGAGGGTCGCATTCCGACGATCACACGCTTGTAACTCTGCCATTACGGCACCATTTCAAAAATAACGAAACAAAAACAATCTGGCTGCGGCGTTTTCGTTGTATACAGACTCGTGTTCAACTGCAACTCGACGACTAACCTCCGTATTCACAAACGCTCCTCGACTTGACTTTCACCCTTCACTTGACAGAGTTGAGCAGTGCGCCACTGCTCGGCTGAAAACGACGCTGCGCTACTCAAGAATCACAGCAGAATATCGCTGATGTGCAGTGATTCGCCGTGCCTAGAGACGGCGATCCCATCGGCTTTCTGAAGGTGAAGCGTTGAGTGAAGGGACGTTCTAGAATTGGGGGGGGGGGGGGGGTGGGGTTAACCTCGACATCTTGGTGGTTAAGGGGTCTTTGAAGGCATGCGTGCGCGCACACGCCTACACTATACTTCATTGTTTTCAGCGTGCAAAAGCACGCTGAAAACTTTCCGCAATAAACCTCTAGTCAAACGTTGTCTGCAGCCGGATTCCCTGTTCAGCGATTTCTGATTAACGCATGTGTGAGAAACGAAACCAACCTGGTCGTCTTCGCGTTCCGTCGACGCTGTCCCGCGATTGGTGTCGTTAACGCCGTGCGGTCTTGTCCCACCATCCTCCACAAAGTCCGTTGCATTGGGAGCGGAGGTAGTCTCGATGCACGAGGTCGCACCCGCGCGATCCGATCCGCGGATGTTCACATGGGTGACCTCTGTTTTGCGCTGCGCCATCCAAATTCCGGGCAATGGAGAATGTAGCATACATGTGTGTCTCGCAGCGAGCGTCTGTTTGCTCATTTTATATTTAAAGGCACACTAAATGCAACCATTAAGCCGACGTTGATTGTTGAAATAGCGGTCTAGAAACCTCGTAGTGTTACTTTTGTGCCAAGGAAGGACCTATTTTGAAATAAAATCCCGGTTTAGTGGTCCGCATAGGGTTAGTGCACTTCAAATTACCCGCCTCAAGAAGCAGACCAACCGGACCGACTCACGTCACTGTTGCCGTGCACAGCATTGCCTGGCTTTACTGCGCTAGTAGCAGCAGACCGAAAGCAGCGGGAGCCACAGCAGCAACAGTGGCCATTGATTGATTTCCTGCCATTGGCACCGAGATCACAGATGTTTTTTGGTTCAACTCCACCCCACTAGATTAAACTACCTGTCCAGTGTAACTACGAGAAAATTAAATTTTTGAGCCACTTGTGTCATTTCCCATAGTAACGTACGGCAGTTCTTTTTTCCATGAATCAAACAGAAATGAACAAGCAGCATTTTATGGCATCTCTTGATGCACGGAAAGTACTTTATTTAGTGCAGCTAGATCGATTACTAGTGAATAATGGTAGGCGGTCCGTCTGATCTCATCGGGATCATTTTGAGAATGTCCTACTGCGGCACATGTGTTCTTGCGCATTCACCTTAATAAACTCCGTAAGTAGAGCACTGTTGATAATATTGTCATTTTAGATGTCGTCATACACCGAATTTACGCTATGACGTAAATTTTTGTTTGACTTTAGTGTCTCTTTAACAACGGAAATGTTCTAGGGCTGGGTCTGACGACAATATGAGTGTTCGCGCTGGATGTCACGCTCCGATTACCCGATACACCTGAAGATGGCGTAAATTTCTCGATTACTGTATGTAGGCTCCGTAGGTTACTAAATATGGTTCCTTTATACGCCCCTAAAGGAGCCCTGAACAGTAACTCGAGGTTGCAGACGAAGCGGTAATCACAAAGTAAACACAGGAGAACGGCAGCTCCGTTGTTTCTGCTGATTTCACGTTGAGTAAAACTGGGGTGAGCGTTTTTTTAAAATATTTTTCTTGGACAACAGTGTGAAGTTCATCTGTACTTATGCTTGTTCGCCTACATGTTTGCACTATACCGCGTCCTATGCCCTAGTGTCACAATACACTCTAATAAAAAAGATTACCTCAATTACTGTTTCATACGTTCTGATTGGCCACAAGTACAACTGTCTTTAAAGATAGACGTTAACTCTTTTTTTTCTCATGCCTCCATAAAGGGAGCCAAGAGGATTGGAGCATAGACTATATAAAGTGATGCAGTGGCTCGATATATTACCGACATTATGTCCAATGTCTATTCTACGCTTGGCTGCTTTCAATGTCTAAGCTTTGCCTTCTATTTATAGTCGTTGTGATGTCTGTATGGTAAACCAACACATTCAGTTTAGTTGATCATGAGTTCATTAAACTCTTTAGCATTGAAAAAAAAACCACACGCAAATTCGCAACAGTTATAAGAGATCGAATGTGCTACAGCGAAAGAGCCAAGCTTACCACGATGATCTGGGGCCTCGTGTAATTGGCCGACGCCATGCCGATGATGAAATCAGCACCGAGGTCGACATAGTGCCATATGCATCCGTAATCCAGTAGTTCGGGGATGTACTGCACATGATCACAACGTGGTCGCCTCAACATGAAATATACTCGCTTGTTCTCGAAAAAGTGGTTACGAAAAATGGTTGTATAATGAAGGAAAGAATAGTGATCAAAGAGGCAACGCGAAAAGTGTGTCTCGACTACTACGTAGTGGTCAATGCGTCCAGGTTTTGTGCTCAAAAGTTATGGATTTAAAAGGTTACCTTCCCCGGTCGGGTAACTGAAACTTTTTGCTCGACTTCCTTCAGCTGCCCGAAGGCCTTATTAGCGACGTCAATTCCTTGACGGAAATGACGTGCGTAAATTTCTGGTAAACCTTGGCATAAAACACTATAGTGTTAAATAAAAGACATTTCTGACGTTTTATCGTAACGATCTGTCATAAAAATTGCGTTATCACTGATTGCGTCCCATGTTCACCCGCAATTTAACTTACTTGGACGGTTCCGACCAAGATGAAGGCGTCGAAGATGATACTTATTCCAGCCAGGCCTAGCTTGATGTAGTTGGACTTATCGACGCCCACTGCACAGAGAGACAAGGAATGTGTGTTCAAACGCGTACTACCGACGATTTTATGATCCGGTTTAATCATTAGTCTTTTTAGGAAGTTACGGAAATACGGTACCGAATTACTCTGCCGCTCCTCCTCACTTGTAGGGCAGCCACTCGAGCCTTCTGCCGTTCTTAATTCTAGTGCAGGCCCCCGAATTCCAAATAGTGAAGGCACGCCTCATTGTTGCCTCTCAGTTTACGCATTGTTAACGAGGGACCTGTTGTTAAGGGGAACGCACTGTCACATGCTGGAAATGGGAGTAGTTTAAGTACAGCTAGTGATTTTAACCACAAGCTTTGGAGGTGCCCCTCTTTACAAGGAAAAAAAAGAATTTTCTGAAAATTCCTCTCATTTAATGCTCAAGAGTCCAGTTCTCATACAACTCGAGGCTGTCCAGAAGGGTCACGATGCGGTGGTGAGGCTGGGCCTCCCCGTCCCTGCGTGGGAGCGGCCCGCGATCCTATACGCCTATAAAACGGGGGTGGAATCCTACAGGACCCCAATGAAATTTTCAATCCATCCATCCATCGGGTCTCCGTATAGCTACTTCAGCGTTCTGTCGAAGTCGAATAATAAAATTCACAGATGGCTTTGACTCTCTCGTTTCTTTCTCTGTAGAGGGCCGACAACCAATGTTTGACGGTATACCTGTTTTATTTAGCGCAATGCAAAGCTCAATGGTGAGAGCGTCTAATTGTGGAGTGGCAACGTGGAAGACACTGCGTAACATCTATATTCTAGTTTAGGTCTGCGCGCAACAAATTCTGCGAACAATGGGAGGTGAACATGAGAGCGGTCCACGTTTGTGCGCGGTGGTTTGCTGCACATGTATGTGTGCGCAAAGGCAGCGCCGCTTTTCGGCGAGTAACTTTTTACTTCGTATAATCAGCGCAGAATATAACGGGGATGGGTAATATGTACACCCCAATTTCAAGCATATAGTGCGGATGAAGGAATTGAACTTGTGTGTGGCAAACCGAACGACTCTATAAAAAAGCTCCAAGGCTCTTCCGCGACATAGCAGTTTTTGTTACTTCTAATCGCAATTTAAGAAGTATATACATGGGTATTTATGAGTGCTGACATCACGAATATTTTGCTTGAATCTGTCACTGATTCACGGTCTCTTTAATTCCACCATGGTGTAATCGCATGTTTTGGACAACTGTCGGTTGCTTTAAAGATCGATTTTTTTTGCTTACACGTGGAATCTACTTTTAAACTCGTGCCCAAGCCAACGTTTTGTCAAGAAATTTGCCTTTGCCGGGGCCTTGGCGACAAGGAGTCACCCTTATTGGACTGTTCGCTCCCCAACGTTTCGACTATAGAGGACTTGCCCTTGTCGGGACCTTGGCGATGACTAGTCGCCCTCATCGATGTGTTGGCTACAGCGACGCTTCCTGTTCACTTCATGTTCATGTTCGGTTCAGTTTGTTTATTTTCTTAGTGAGAGGGCCAGTCCTACTGTGAAATGTAAAATTTCCCCCTTACACCAAAGGTACTTACTGCACTATTTTATGCCTGCCACGTTGCTGAATAAACTCAAACGAATCTCACTCCCTATAGTCGGAACAGTCACTCACCAAACTTGCTCACGTCGTGTACGTCTGGAACATAGACGAACCAGGACTGCTTTCTGAGTTGTTGCCCTATCTCAGGCTTCAGGACGTAAGCCACGTTGAAGGAATTCATCAACTGCGTCACAGCAACATTGTTTTCGAAGCAGTTATGTACTGCTCTTAACATAGTTGCTCCTGGCATTTAAAAAAAAAATGGCTGTATAGCACATCTGCAGTGCTGTTGTGGTTGAACAACAACTACTTAATTGTCTCCTCCATTCAGCAAGACCAAGAAGCATATCGCTTGTGTTTTGACGCATGCGCACTGGCGAAAGCCTAAGGTTATCGCGAACCCAAAGCTCTGCACACCCGATTCGGAAGCAGGTATGTTGCAGCTCACGGTTTTGACTGCTGGTTACGTCGGTCGAATTTCGTTTGGTGCGGGATGCTACAACACTTGCGCACCTAGATTCGCGTGTATGCTGTGACAAAAACTATTACTCTAAAAAAAGTACTTTCGGTGGATCTTGATTTACCACGCATTGTTTTTAGAGAGAAACGACTAACTCTCTTTCGGGAACCGTGGCTCTCAGAAGAGAGTATATTGATCTCAAAAAAGAATTCACGTGTCTCTTTAAAGATAGCCATATGTGGCAAGTCTAAACTCTCAAAAGAGAGACAAATGACTCTCTTTTGAGCTATTTCTCAAAAGGGAGTGAAACGACTCTTTGGGAACACATTTATCTTAAAGTGCGATAAAATAAAACCATTTAAAATCTTGCACAGTACGGTGTCTTTCAGAAGCATGGTCTCTTTTTGGTAAGACAAAATGAAGAAATTAACAAGTCGAGTCATTCAGTCTGGCAGACACTCAATCATTTGAATTGGAACAGTCTCAGCTTAAAGCAATTTTCTTTGCTCAATTTGTGACAGCAGCCTGCAACATCGACGAGAGGCGAACGCAGTCACAATCGACTATAGAGCACTTGGAGACGAGTTGTTTTCACTGTGTCGCGTAACCTATCCTGGTATAGGTAAGGTAATGTGCCTAATGAAGTTGCTGTTTTTTATTATTATAATTGGTCATAGAGGCACAACTGGAAGGCGAGATAGCAACATTAGCGAGTTTCACTGCTGTGCACATGCATTGTGTCTATAACGGCGTTGGTTACGTAAGAATGCAGCGTTTAACACACTTCGCGTGCGTGGTACTTCTGCTCATGCAAAACATGCGAAACCTAGCGTTCTCGCATACGGACGCATCGTACATCGTACTAAAACGCATCGTGTTTGTTTGAACTCTTCAAACGTAAGCTAAGCAGGGCGGTCGATTTAGAAGCTTACCAGGCAGGCTACAGCGACGCCAATGGCCTCCCTCGAGGAAACGTGGCACATGCCTGGAATCTCCTGCGATAAGCGGTGTATTGTACAAGTAATGAATTTCTTCAACCAGATGCCCTATATGTGTTGTCTGTAGCTGATATGCTGCAGGACTGAAACTTTGTGTATATATGCCCCAAGTTTCCTTGTTTTGCACAAAACGTGTGGTTTCGGGGGCATCCATTGATATTACGCTTCGCTTTGGTCATGTATGTCAACTTCGCATTCGGATTTGTAAATTCAGAAAATAACACCGCCGCATTAAGAAAAAGAACGAAGCTGGAGCCATCAAGAAAAATCTAACAAAGGGCAAACTCTTTGGTGCAAACATTGCAACAAAGCGAGTCCCAGCATGCTGATAGACATTGTTGCACTGACGCAACATGCATCCTATGGTGAGAAGCAGGTATCTAGATTGATACTTCGCAAGATTGAGTAACTTTCGTGCAGGTTCGATTCTTGCATAGAATCTACTTAATTAGTAAGGATCATAGCGTGCCGATGAGGTGGACCCGTGGGGCTCTAGTCAGTGAAGAGGCCCGGAGGACGCAAAGTCCATCCAACACATTGACATAAAATGGGGGGGATGTTGTAGGTAGAAAAGGGGAGGGGTACAAAGTAAGCCCCATACACTGACGTAATAAAGAGGGGGGGGGGGGTGTGGAGTGTGCCACGACGAACCTTTGCCACCTCCCCTGATGGGGAACTCAGCGCACACTTAAGGTTATGATCGACGAAATAGAGGTGATATAAATGCTTGCAGTACAGAACGGACGGAAGGAACACAAACGATAGTGTCAAGCGCTCGTTTTCGTCGCTTGTGTTCCTACCGTCAATTGTGTACGTTTGCGCTATAGTGTGCCACACTTGAGTTAGTCTCTTCTGCAACAGTATTTCTTATTTAATGCGAACACTGATTAAAAACACAGCAAAGCACTACACAATAAAACACTGCTGCGTCAGAAAAACACTGATTAGTGCATTGCGACAAGAAAACGCAAAAGAAGGGGCTATGAAACACACACAGCAGGACACTGCCACATCGTGGCCTGTGCATGCCACTGTCCCGTCTACTTAGCTGTTCTGCCTTAATTTCCAGACGGGTTCACCGTTAACGGGAACACCTCTGCGATCAGCATGTTTGAATTTCACTCTCTTACAGAAGAACAGTGGCTTAAATTAGCCCAGGGCTACTGGTGGTTAAAATTTCTGCCTCCTCTCGATGAACTGGTGACGTGCGTGAATATTAGCTGTTAGAAGGCCAGCAATATGGACGGTGTTTATTCAAGTGTTCCCGTTAATGGTGGACCGTACTGCGCATGAACCAACTAGCCCTCGTGCGAACTCATTGACTTAATCAGCGCCTATTGAGCGACTTCTCTGTCTAGTGCATGCATGAAACATACTTTAGTTAGGGTCGTTCACTTACGAGGCGGCTTCTTCTTGGAGGACAATTCGCAGCGACGGCACTCGGAACACAGCGATCGACAAGCTTCTTCTTCTTCTGTAGCTCTCCTTTGTGAATAGCGCGTGTCACGTGCGGCTTTTGTTTTGTTTTCTTTGTTCCTTCAGCATTATGGCACCTGCCCACTCTTGGAAATCGACCAAATATCTGTAAAAACTTTTCAAAGATAATTTGAGCAATGTTAAATGACAAAAAATATGTGCAAAGTAAATGATAGGCAATATACCACTTATCAGCACACATATCCCGTCTTCCTTATCCTCTCGCTGCCGCTAGGTATCGTTCTGACAGCTTAAAGGAACAGATTTTTAATAGTGCAACTTTGATTACGTCAACCGCGAGCAGGGACGTAGCCAGGAGGCGAAGGGCTCAAACTCTCCCTCCCTCCCGAATTTTTTTCTGAATTTTGCTTGCGTGCTTATAAATGCACGTTTCCGTACAAACGTACGCTTGACCATTGATAAAGCAAAGTTGATTCCCCCTTCCTCACTCCCGAAAGAAATTTCTGCTAAATTGTTCGCTTGGGCGTCTTGTTACGACATATTGAAAGTAATTTCTGGCTACGCCCCTGACTCCGAGCACTTGACAAATATGATGAGGTGGTCGTAAGACACAGTCGTGAGGTAACAATCCTGCTAAAAGTCCGACTTCACTCAATAATAGGTTCTCTCTTTCTTTTTTCTGTCACGTCGCTACCTTTTCTGACACCATAGTGAGGCGCTGCTAAGCTCCAGGTCACGGTTTTGATTCCCTTCTACTGCGGCCGCACTTTAACCGAAGCGAAATGCGAGAATACCATATAGATTTAGATTCATGACTAAGTCCAGGTTGTCGCTATTAATCGGCAGTGTCCGACTATACGGCGTGCCCCCAGCAATGTCCTTGTTTGAGAACGTGTACCCGCAGGTCGCGGGATCAAATCCCGGCTGTGGCGGCTGGATTTCCGGTGGAGGCGGAAATGTTGTAGGCCCGTGTACTCAGATTTGGGTTAAAGAACCCCAGGTGGTGTTTAAAGAACCCCACGTTAAAGAACCCCAGGTGGTCAAAATTTCCGAAGCCCTCCACTACGGCGTCTCTCATAATCAAAGAGTGCTTTTGGGACGTTAAACCCCCCAAATAAATCAAATCAATCAATCAATGAGAACGTGAACCACCTACAACCTCTATACCTCCTCCTCCGATCTTCCTTCCCTTTAGTAACGCACGGTAAGTTCACCAAGCTCATACCCCGAATTCATGTACCAGGGACAGCGCTACAGGGGCTAGCGAGACTTCTAACTTCTTGCAGTGATGCGTTCGCGCCAAGAGGGAGTTGAATGAATTTACCGCAAACAACATCATGTTGAGTAGCGAAGCTGTTCTTGGTCGAGGTTCTCGTGCCCGGGGGACCATCGTGAATGGTAACAGAATTTAGCCCCAGAAAGTGGGTAAATCCCGCTGTGAATATGTGCCCCTTCTTCACCCCCTCCCGATGGACTTTCTTACCAGGGGCGCAACCAGACATGTCTGGGAGCGAAGCTCCTTGGGATCTTACGATGTACGTTGACGCCGTTGTTGTAGCTTTCCGTCGGACGGGAACACAGGTGTTACATATACCGTACATAGACAGTTCATAGCGGGCCCATGTAAGGACAAAAAAAAAAAAAAGGACAGGCAGATGAACTGTACGGTCTATCTTAAGCCTATAAGCTTAAGATAGACCGTACTTCGTCCGCCTGTCTGTGCGTCCGTCCGTACGCGCATTTTTACGTGCGTCCATTCGTACATTCGTCCATCCGAGCCTCCGTCCATTCGCACATCTGTCTGTCCTTTATACTACTAGTCGGTAACTTCAACGGGGACATTATGGGCTTTAGGACCTATAGCATCGCTTTGTCATCAGCATTCACGGATCGGCAGTAAATAATTTTAGGGACGGCGAAGTAACCGTGCTTCATTTATGTTCGTTTTGGAGCTTCGCCCCTAAAAGCGCCGCAAGGGGCATAACTGTTTTGAAGGGGATACCTCACTACAATTTCCGTAACAGCAGGGAAATCTGACGCTAGTACGTGTTTCAGCCATAAAGGGAAATACACGCGTACTACGCGTACTTGCTAAAAGTTGTGTCGTCTCAGCAACATAAAATCTTAAAAGTTTCTGTTCACGTTCCTCGAAGACGCTATATCATGATGCGCTGTAAGGTGACTTGTGTCAGAACCATTACGTTGTAACAGGCCCACACCTCGATCATGTGTTCTTTCCCAGCGATCTTGGACTGGAGGCTGCATTCATACTTGTGAACATTGTAGATCAAAAAGCAAATATAACGCATATCTGAGTCGCAATATTAGTACTTAAGTATTAGGTGGCGTGTTCCATTACTAGAAATTTCATGTATGCGTAATTCTAAACTTACTAGTGTTTCTTACGCCGCGCTGTTAATGCGAAGCTATGCACGGAAAAGCCCTCTGCCGACAACATGGTGCTGCCACCTGGCAGTGGCCCTGGGTTCAGACACAAACTTAAGTTTCCCCACGGCCCTGCCAGATGGCGTTCGTAGCTCGTGCTGCGCCATATCTCACGCGGTTGGGACCAGGACTTATGTAGTACGGCTGCCAGAAGACTATCGTCTTTTGACGAGATTCGCGGCGAAGCAGGTAGATACGCGGCCAATTTTTCAGTAGAAGTTGTCAGCTACGGGACACAGTTTCTGTGGCACACCCTTTTATGGTGTTGATAGTCTTTGATTAGCTGCACAATCGCATATACCCGTTTTTTTTGCTAACTGCTGCCTTCCTAACTTTTAGTGGCCCAGTGGTGAGTAGTGGCGCTTACCCAACCGGTTTGGCACATACCCGTTGATGATGTCAGTTTTTTTTTTTGCTCCCTTTTTATTTCGGCTCTCTTCTGCATATGGCATACTGTGCCTATATACACACCAGCAGATTTCTCCGTTCTTTATTAAAGAGCTTTCTCTCTTTATCTTTTTCTCTCTCTCTCGCTATCTCTCTCTTTCGTTTGCGACTTGATACGGCCTGCAGCTGCTTTATCGCTAGACAAAGTTCATCAAAAATTCAGCAGTCGCACGTCCCCACTTTCACCCTTTTTGGCTGACCGATTTTGATCAGCTCAATATAATTACAACAATTCATTCTTTCATCCGAAACAAATATCAAAACTCTATAAACGAAGCCGCAAGTACAAACACCATAGGCAAATGTACCTACTTCCCATCTTTCCCATGGTGGGGAACGATGGGAAGTACACAGCGAGGGGGATCTCCCTTCCCCTGTGAAGTACTGCAGAGGTGTCCCACTTAGCGAAAGATAGTTGCGGAGTTCACTTTTTATTTCAAATCCTAAGACCCCCCTATGGTGGTTGAACGATCACAGCGCCACAGCTTTCTTTAGTAGAGAATGTTGGAAACTCAATGAGCTCTCGCTGCTTTGAAATCTATATTTTCTGAAGTGAATAAGTGTAAGCTAGAACATTATTATGCACTCGGTATTTAGGTGAAAAAACCGAGTGGAAGCAACGATGTTTGCGCAAAGCTCGAATACAGCGCCGTGACAGCAACGAGAAGTGACAGCAAGGAGAGAGCAAGGATGAGAGAGGAGACAATGTATTAGGCTGTAAAAGACTTATCCAAGATGTGATGAAAAAATAGTCCAGGTGCAACGTATTCAACCAGTGCTCTGAATTTCTGCTGGGGCTTCATGCTTCATCATCCGGCTTACGAGGACAATCATTCCCGAGTTCTGGCACTGGAAAAGAAAATAAGGGGTCCCAAATGTAGAAAAGGTTCCTTGATAGTTTATCAGTATGTAAACATATCAGTATATTTTAAAATGGCGTGTGGCACGTTTTACGTTTCAGGTGAGACCTCTTCTTTTTATGTATAACTCATCGCAAGCATGTAGCAAAGTCACAGACTCTACCCCGACACACAATCTACATGCTTGTTTTGAAACCATCCCTTCTGTAACTTGAAGCACATGTTCTGGCTGGGCCCTACCCACAGCGCAGCCCAACTCAACACCCAAGGTGTTTGGCAAGAAGTCCTCACGAGTAACGAATATAAGCAGCCACTACAGGCTGTACAGAGGGGAATGCCGTGACGTTCTATGCCACGTGAGCAGAGTTCGAGCGGAGGCGTTCCGTTTCATCGAGTCGCACGTGATTGGCCTATCTGAGCCATGGAGAATGCCGTGACGTTCTATGTCACGTGAGCCCAATTCAAACAGAGGCGTTCGGTTCTATCGAGTGGCACGCGATCGAACCATTTGAGCCATGACGAATGCAGTGGTGTTCTATGTCACGTGAGCCAAGGCGTCACTTGTCTGTTTTCGTTCGTTTTTGGAACGGAGGCGAAGGAACGGTCGAAGAGACCGTCCGAAACGAAACGGATGGATTTAAATGGCTGCGAGGCGGCGTGGATTGGATTGAAATGTAAACGTTTCGCGCCTTTGCAGTATCCGGGTACTTGGAGCACTGGAACGAAGTAAAAGTAGTCTCGCAATATATATGGTGTTAGGAGTGCATCTTTATAACAAATTTTCGGGTCTAGAGAACTTATTTTTGTGTAACATGCAACCTTGGTTATAATAAAGTTTATGTGTATGCCGAAAATCTGAACGCAGTGACGACCGAAACGAAAGATTCTGATAACACTGCTCAGCCAAAGGCTATATTTTGGGGAGGGAAGATGAACCTATAGTTCTCAATATGCGTTGAATAAAAAAACTTGCTATTAGAAACGGAACCACCTTGCTCGACTATTATACATGAGTGATTGGTAAGTGCGCTGTGGTTCTTCTGGAGGAAATTGTATTTATTTATTACGATAGCAATTATATGGACAGTCTCAGCTGGTCTTTGCTGTCACCGCCACCGTCATCAACGTATATATATATTATCATACCTTATTTGAACTTGTCATGTTGTCCTGTCGTCTTCCTAGTTATTGATTTATTTGTTTATTCACTCGTTTCTGTGCTGTGTTAGTGCACGCTAAAGGTCACCAGATGGTCAAAATGTTTAATAAGGCGTGGCACATTATGTTGTCATGATTTTGCAATGCACCCCCCTTATTATTATTATTATTATTATTATTATTAGTATTATTATTATTACAAAGAGCTGATACTTCCTCGCTACATTTATCATTATACTAACCTTTGATAAATTATTTATTGGTAGGCATTTCTGGCGAGCGAGCTCATGAATTCATTTTCCAAAATATGTCGTAACGTATTGTGGTGAGAAAAAGATAAAAACAAAATAGCGGATAACTGCAGAATGGCTAATTTATTCGCCATGCGTGCCTTCAATTCTTAAATAGACATATTTATGAATTTGCGGAAAACTATCGAATCAGAGTTCAGCTACGCAACTTCTGGCCTATTCCTCGCTGGAGGTAGGCATAGAGAAAAAAGTTTTTTTTTTTCTTTCTCTATCAGATAGGTTGCACGTGGCCTAGAACTATCACTATCAACGTCACAAGATGAGCACTGTTTGGTCACGCTTTATGATGAGTGAAAGAAGATGAAGTTCGAACGTCCAGCCCTGTTGGTCACCATGCCTTAGTGTTTAATCTTCTCGTGGGAAAGCATCCAGGTACGTCACTCAGCCATACGAGTTATCTGTGCATACAACTGATGAAAAAAAAAAAACTGCAATCGAATGACAGTATCACGTTATTTTGTACGGAACGACAAAACCAAAACTATAGTCTTTGTCGCACCAGTTACGCGCTTTCATACACCGAAAACACGGGCATGTGCTTATGAGTACTTAATGGCAAAATACGTGTCGCATTATCCTTCGTTCCGAGCGCAGTCGCTGCTTGTCAGCCTCGGTGATGCGTTGGTTACGGCGTTCAACTACTGACCCGAAAGGAGCGGATTCGATGCTGGCCGCGCGGTGGTTTTATTTCGATGGAGGCGAAATGTCGGAGACCCGTGTACTGAGCAACGTCAGTGCCCGTTAGAGGACACCACGGCTGTCGAAATCTCCAGAGCCCTCGTCTAAGGCTCGTCTCATCGTGGTCGACCAGTACTGCTGACTGGGCGAGTCGGTGCATGATAAAATGATATGGCTATAGTGCAGCTCAGTTTGAGCGTGAAGAAAAGGCACTATACAGTGAAGAAGGGGATAGCGCTTACACTGTCGTATGTTTTTTCCCATTCTTGACTTTATAGTGCCTTTCCATCACGCTCAAACTGAGCTGTGCTAAAGCGATCTCATTGTGGTATCTGGGTTCTGGCACGTGAAACATGTATTGTTAAGGCTAAAGCCTTAGACGCCTCATTAAACGCGAAATTTGACCGAAGTCCCACGTCAAGCAAGTGGGAAAGGTCCCTCAGGAGCTCACTTCTCGCCGACCAGCAATGGGCCGTCCAGCAGGCCCACGAAGCGGCCGCCAGGTACTCCCTGTCGGTCCCTACGTGGGAGACGCCCGCTACGCGCTAAGCGGGTCCTGCAGGACTAAAATAAAGTTTTTTTTTTCATTCCATTCCATTCCCACGTCGGCGTCTCCCCTCAGTGTCTGCACTATAGACGCCCAAATCAAGTGACCAGGTCACCATATGACCTCATCACGAGGTCACAGATCCCCACATTTGCGACGCGTGAAGGCGCCATCACACGGCTTCATCGCTTGACCAAATGCGGCCTCACTCTCGAAGGCAGTTCGAAACCAGGCGAGCTGCGTTCGATCTTGCTGATAATGAAAAACCACATTAGGTGCAGAAACCTTTAGGATGGTGGCGGCGCAGGGACAGTACATCGACTGAGAAGGAGATGGCTTTCGCCTTCCATTTGTTTTATATGAGCCCGTATAGGGAACTATTAAGGTGGCTGCTTTGCACTTTGACACGATCTACATTTTTATTGCACTTTGTTCTGACAATGCATGACTAAATATGATTACAATAGTGCTCTCAGGCAGGAGGCCATGACGCGGGTCGCACAAATCAATATAGAGCAAAACACGAAATCAGGTCGTTTTGTCCCTCCAACAAAGTTTGCGTACGTGCACTTTGTTATTATTATTATTATTATTATTATTATTATTATTATTATTATTATTATTTCAGGGGATTCATGACATGTGTACGGTCACCTTGAGGCAGAGCGCCATTTTCACAGTCATATGTCTGGTAAGCTCCTGGTTCTGGCGTCGCTGCCATGAATATGCACACAGCCTATGGCCGCTCTAAGCATTAGGAGTACTTAACCGCGATATTTACTCAGATTATACAGAGACAGCATGAAAAATTGGTGTTCATATTGCTGTACAGTGAGGATGAGTCTGCTCATTCTATTTCACCTGGACCAGTTTTCCCTCGTCTGTTGTAACGGAAGCGTAATCCTTATCAGTTCTTCACTCAGCTCTAGCCAAAGTTTCCAACTTTTGTTTCTCTCACCTTGTTCCCCTTTCTTTATTTTCATTATACGTCTCTATATTGCATCGTACACCGAAAATAAGCGTACACCAAAAATAACCACCTTGTCAGCCTGCGTCTGGCTCTTTTGCACTAAAATGCAGCGCTCGATGCAAAGTCGGTAACAACCTAACAATAAATACATGCTCCGCCCCAGTACTGCAGCACGCCTGTCACTCATCTGTGCAACAGAGCAATAATTGACTATTTCTGTTCTAACCATGCGCGCATATATGCAAGTAATGCAACCACTATGTATATCATGGGCTAAAAGTTCACTGACTCTGCGAAACATAATGTTTTAGCAAGGAATGACGAAGTCAAAATATTTGACAAAATTTGTCAAAAAGTAAAGTTATTTGACCGAAAACTAGCAAACTAAACAGGAACCTGTACAGACAAATAATATGCATAAGACTGGTAATTTTGTCTTCACCTTATGCCACTAACTGTCTTACATGGCTTACGAATGCTGGATTTCGGGGACAGGGTGTGCGAACTTTCATGTCCAACGGCCGATTTCCGCGTAGCCGCTTCTCCGCTCTCTTAATAGTTGCGGGGCTTTTCAGCCTTTGGAGAAACCGATGTGAGGCCGTAGCTGCCAATTGCCGCCGGCGTGGTTTGTGGCCGATACTGGGGAGAATGAGACGAGAGATCCTCGCGTTCCTCTCCGAAGAGCTTTTCTTCCTCGGGGAGCAAGAGTTTCTGCGGCATTGGTCGTGCCCTTTCGTCAAGGTGGAACACGAAAGGATACAACTCATTTTTCGACCGACTTGGTGCTAAGCAGCGCCCGTTGAGTTGTTATATATGATTTCATTTGTTACAAATTGTGTTTTATTTGGATCTATTGTATCGTTATAACCATGTATCGTGATATCACATTGAATTTTTGTGTACATGTATGCCAACATAATCATGTATATTAGAGAAAATGTCTTCACTGTGACGTAGTGATGTTAGTCGTGAAATATAGATGTGCAGAAGTGTATGTGCCCTGTTGCTGGAATGGTATGAAGCCTTTGTGTTCTGTACATGCTGTAAATAAACTTTTTCTAAACACGAATCAAGGTATCGGGGACGGCTCTCAGCTCTCCCATAGTACAGTATCAAGTACTGTAAATCGTTAAACCTTTTTTCTAAACACATGGCTTTCCATGTTCAGGAAACGGCGTTCAGGGACGGTTCAGTGCCCTTTCATAGTTCGAGTACGAATTCCTCGAAAGCGTTAAACATTTTTATAAACGCAATAAGGACGGCTTTATGCTCTCCCATAGCAGAGTACCTAGTACTCTGAATCGACGAAGTGTTTTTGAACAGAATATGTATAGAATACAGTCGAATGGGCTTTGGCGCCATAGCGGCCTCATGAAGTGCGAGGCCCAAGGGACGGCGTTTAGCTCTCCCATGGTATAGAGTACCCGGTACTCTAAATCGTTACCCAGTTTTTCTTCACATGCATGGCGTAAGCGGGTATGTAGTGGGATGGCTTTCTGCTCTCCCATAGTAGAGTGCGAAGTACTCTAAATCGTTGAACACTTTTAAATGCGAAGCATTTCTTAGCGAACTTCGGCGACTTTGAGCGTATGTATCTAGCCGCCTACGACTTTTAGTTTTCCTGGCCATTCAGATAACGGTATCGATACCAAACTTGGTATGGCATAAAATGACTGTATAAAAACATATTTGATTAATCATAACATGAAAATCATCACATGTATGTCATGAATGCCATGATTTACGTATTATAGTCCTGCAGCTCTTGCAGTGGTTTTGTTCAGATGGCATGTTGCAAAACTGGTGTGGTATGGCATGATTGCAAGGCGAACACAAGCGACGGACCGTAGCATGAACATGATGACATGTGTGTCATGTAAGAACATGAGTACATGCCACGCTCATGATGCGCTCGCGGCCGTTTCGCTAGCGTGACATATACCAAGTTTGGTATCACAGTACGTAAATGGGTGACGAAGGTATGTGACTGATGCAAACATGATAATCATGAGATACGTCTCATGTAACAACATGGCTACATGCCACTCTGATGATGCGCTCATGGTCGTTTCGATAGCTTCACATACGCCAAATTTGGTATTACGTGACGCCAATGGATCACGGAGGTATGTGACTGGTGCAAACATAATAATCATGAGATGTGTGTCATGTGAGAACATGACTACATGCCACAGTTAAGGCGCCAATACATTTCGACATGACGCACTGCGCGTGCTCGCCAGCGTTCATTTCGTCCCGTCACGCCGGCGTTCCCACGCCAGGCGCCGGTCCTGCCATGTACTCGAAGGTGCGCGCCGCGCTGCGTCGCTTTCACGCATGCACGTTTCAGTACGTCCGGCCTCCCTCCGTTCCGAAAAGAGGGAGACGCATCGGCGCGAAATACAGCATGTCGCATTTCGCGCCGGTTGCCGTCGGGCCACACGCACGGACTGTTACGAAGCGCGCCTCCGACGACGTTACGAAGGGCGCCACGAATCTCACCGCTGCAACCACTGTTTCGAAAGACGGCGACGCCAACACGGTCCCGAAGGCACCACTGCTTCGAACTCCGCCGGAAAGGTCACCAACCGTTTGGTAGCGTAGGTTTCTCAGCCCGCGACTGCTTCTGCACAGAGATGATAGACGAGCGGACGAGACGACGGCGAGTTAAACAAGGTTTATTTATGTGCAGCACATATACAGAGGCGTTACAAATTCGCCACTGCGGCCAACAGCTTAGAGACCCGAAGAGCCGAGCTCTCCTCTCTAACACATAGTTCTGCTGCTAACACATAGCTCAACTGCTCCCGACGCGCCGCAGGGTTTCTTTTATATGCACCGGGTGGATTCCTTGAATAACCGAATGTCCATCCAGAAGCGCCGCTGGTCGTGAGGTCAGACTCCTCCAATGGGGTCGCCGCTGGGCCGCGTCATTCTTTCTCATCGAATCTGGAGCCGCTGCGTTGCACGTGGCTGCACCCAAGGACGAGTGACGTCGCCACGCATTGCGTCAGAGTCACCAGACAGGAAGGCGCCGGTTGCTTGCTTGACGGGCTCGCTGGCCGAGGTGACTCACTGTGCGTGCGCGGCAGAGAGGCACCGCCGCGTGTTGACGCCGTTGAGTTGTTCGCGTCAGGCGGTCTCGCGGGATGGCCTTGACACAGATTGCCCTTTTCAGAGACATGGACGTCCGCTGTGAACTCGCAGGCATAACAGGACGCTGTGTCACGCCTAGTGTCAGACTATCGAGTGGTCGTGTTTTTTAACGTTGCGTCGCTGTGCCCACCGTGAGCGCGCGTCAATGCTACATTGGAGTATATTGGGTCTTTCTACTGTAAATGCGCTAGTGGCCGTTTTGCTAGCTCCACATACACCAAATTTAGTGTACGTGACGTCAATGGATGACGAACTATATGACATGTGCAAACATGATAATCCTGACAGGCGTGTCATGTAAGAAGATGACAAAATACCAGGCTGATAGTGTGCTCGCGGCCGTTTCGCTAGCCCCACATTTGATTTCACGTGACGTGAATAGATGACAAGAGTAAACGACATATCTAATCATGATAATCATGACACGGAAGTCATGTATGTCATAATTTACCTCCACCTCGTAACGTTGTGCTGATTTTAGGGTGACATGTCAACATTTCTCATTCGAGCTTCGCATATCATCGATTACCACTGTACGTGTGATCTGCCATTTTTTTTTGTAAATACACATACATGGACTCTAAATCGTCGAACGATTGTTCTAAACACAGGTGGATATCGCTTGTGGGTAATGTGCCAATGGCGTATACTGTATCCGTAATTTTTGTGAACAGTGCCTCACCATGGGTGAGGCCTACGAGACGGCTTTATATGCGCCCACAGAAGAGTACATACAGTTCCCAAGATTGTTATTAATTTTTTCCAAACCAATATTTATGCAAATTCTGCCTGAGTGGGACGGTGCGTGTAGTGGGTGGAGCTTACACTTGTTCTTAGGCTGTAAC
This sequence comes from Rhipicephalus microplus, assembly GCF_013339725.1. Lineage (NCBI taxonomy): Eukaryota > Metazoa > Arthropoda > Arachnida > Ixodida > Ixodidae > Rhipicephalus > Rhipicephalus microplus. Next base: position 132,127,018 of record NC_051171.1, read on the forward strand.
CGACTATAACAACTTCTAACTTCTGCAATGAAACTTCTGAATAGTCTGTCATCTCAGAGCTGACAAACTAATTTTTTAAGTGTGATCCGTTCGTATATTCCAGGAAACGATGACTGCTTACATATCATCGAGTACAGCTTCTAATCACGCTCCAAGTTGCGCTGGCTGCTTCTCCAATACTAACTACGTGTTTTATTTTATTCGGCCAACGTTTACAAATTGAAGCCGTCCCTGTAGATCACAATAGCATACAAGTTTAGGAAGTACCTCTCCATGTTGTCTCGCAAAAAGAGACGGAGGTGGACTTGTGACAAACAACGGCTCATATTGAAGGAATGTCACTTGTGCGGAACACGATTGGGAAGCACATCTTCAGGACGTGCTCGGCTGCAATGAGGCGCTGTACGCTTCGCCAGTGGGAAACCTAACGTCCTTCTGGTATGATGTTGGGCAACCGACTGCATAATCAAATCATCTACATGTAGTTTTATGCACCAAAACCAATTTTTGAGTGAGGATCGCCGGAATGAAAGGTTTAGGAAATATCAACCACTTGGGTTCCTTTAACGTGCACTTGGAGCTGAGTACGGGGGTTTCTAGCATTTCTGCTTCCGTAGAAATGCGAGCGCCGCAGTCGGGATTAAACCAGTGAATTTGTTCAAATCAGAAGTGGAGCGCCGTAACCGCTGTATCAACGCGGCGGCTCACCAGCTGTATAGCTACTGCGATATTTTAATTTAGTATGATCTAAGTTCAGCCAGTGGAGCTTGCTAATCTGTACGTCCAGTACTTGTTCTCCAGAGCTGAACTGCGATTGAAATCGATTCTATTCTCACTTTCATCTAATCTGACTCGTCTTATACCGCCTTTGTAAGTGGCACGAGGATATTGGTGTCAAGAAAAAAAAAAGCCTGCGTACGCTTGACCTGACATTTGAACTGAAAGGGATGACCGATTCGGATGAAAGCCCGGTCGAGTCGCCATCTATCCCCGTAGTTGGTCATCAGATAAAGTTTAACCGACTCGAAGGGTATAGATGAATTATGTATTAGATTATGTGATCTAATCCGAGCAAAGCGGAGCTAGGTTATGCCAGGTTTGCGGCAATAGAGCTCCGTCATCATCTGTGGCTGGTCACGTGAAGGACGTTGTGTTAGCAGAAAGTAAAAACTGTTTCCGACGCATGAAAGTGTATTGCGTGAACGGCAGTTTTGGGTTGCGCTCGGAATGGTGGTGTGCTGGACCAGTGGGTGCAACGTATTGTACATTGTACGAGCGCAATAACAGAGGGAAGCGGAGGAAGGTGTTCCTGAGTACATATTTGGTTCCGTTGCTGTTGTTTGTTCGCTCGCACAATTTGTAATTGTTACGTCTTTCCGGCGCTTCGCAGCTCATAAACAGCTTCAACCTGTCCATGGTGCTCGTGCCCGATATCAGGGCATTCCTGAAAACTCAGCAGTGGTACCCCTACGTTCCTGACGTGCACAACGTGAGCATGCTCGGTACGTTGCTCGATCAATGATTGTCGGTGTACGGCACGAGATTTATTAACCGAACTTCCACTTCAATTTTCGCTGCTAATAAGGACCAAATGAAAGTGAAATTCATAAAATTAGAGTTTTCGGAGTGCAGTTTATCAATCTAAAACAACTTACTGTTTCTCTTTAGTATGCCTTTAAACTATATAACTAATACTTCGCAACTTTGTAGTTAATCTTAAAGACGTCTGTACCATAGAGGGGCAGTATGCACAAGCGTCACAGCACAAAGGTAAAATGCGAGTTGAATAGATAAACGTTGACATTACCCAGCACGCAGAACTCTTCGTGGTGAGAGGTTAGGCATGAGCAAAAAAGGATAAATACTTTGAATATCAATATAACTATAAAAATTAGAAAAGCAGCATAGCAGAGTGTAGAGAGTGCTACACGTCACACTGAGCGTGCCTTAAACTACGAGAAAACGAACTGTACAATTTTCTTGCCACGCTTACAGTGAACCAAGAGTCTTCGGACCAGATCACCATTGTGCTGTCTGGGGCGAGCATGTTTTTCGACGTGCTCATGTTCGGCGGTTGCATCAGCGTGAGTTGCAGCTGCAATCTGTCTCGTTGCATTTGTTTGGTTGATATGTTATTGCGCGTTTTCGTTCGTAATTTTGGAGCTAAATTAGCAGAGGCACGAGCACCCACGACACTCCTGCTTAACAAGCGCTTCCCGTATATAGAGCACTCCTGGTTTTCCAAATATTCGGAAAAAGTCTTGTAAACGTAGAAATCGATTGTACTGGTTAAAAAAAACACATGGATCGGATACATGTGATATAGGAGTGTGAATTTATTAGGGATAAGAGCCAAATGGCTGTTATAATTATTGAAAATTAATTGAACGTGTTCATTGAAAGACGCGGGCTGTGTGTGTGTGTGTCTGTGCGTGTGTGTGTGCGTGTCTATGCGTGTGTGTGTGTGTGCGCGAATTGTTGCTACTCCTTGCAAAGCAGATCTCAACCACGCGCTTCTTTTTTGCGTGGCCTCTGAGATTCGCTTTAGCAGCGGATTTCAGAGGCCACGCACCTCAAAAGCCCCAAATCACGGCGCATGTACCAGGCATACTTATGTCAATGATTAGGGACGCCTGCATTCATCCTGTTGCTGAGTCGTACATGTCGCACAAATATTTGTTCTTGTGGTTATTCACCAGTACGAAGGGGGCCGGATTGTTTACATTAGATGAAAAATACGCAATAGAACTGGCCACAAATACAAATTTTCGTATTCGAATGCATGTACGACGACAACGAAAAAAAAAAAAGCTTCGGGCACTTTCAGAATCTAAGTCTTTGACAGAAGTGAATGATGTAAAACGGTGGTGTTGCGGTTCACAAATACATTCGAGCATTAAAAGCTAAAGAATGACAGATATGATACTCTATTTGTGATCAGCCTAACTGCGCCCTCTGCAGCGTAAGTTTCTCCCACGCTCCGCCAATCAACATGGTCCTGTGATTTCTGCGGTCATGTTACCTCTGGAAACTTCTTGACTTTATCAGCCAACTTGATTGTCTCTTTCACCTTCACGCACATGTCTTCTCTTAGAATTCATTCTGTTTCTTTTAATGACTAGCGGTCATCTTTCCCACGCACTTCACGCCCTGTACATGGCAATATCTTTGTCTTGGTTGATTTCGGTTATGATTTCCTTAACAGCCACTTGTTCCCTTACGCACTTTGCTATCTGTACGTATTCTATTAGAATTATTTTCAATGCTCATTGCGTGGAAAGAAAAACGATAGGAGCAATCCATTTTTTTCTCGAAGTTTTAGTAACAATTTCAAGTTTAAGTATGCTTACCATTTCCTTTATGTATTTATCAGTGGCGTAGCCAGGAGGTGGCATAAAGTGCGTGTGCCCCCTCCCCCCTCCCAATTTTTTCGCCATGGCATAGCGAGCAAAAAATGACAATTTCAAGGCGCCAACGCGAAATCAAGGAGGTGCTTCCCCCTCCGAAAAAAAGTTCTAAATATGTCCCTGATATTCTTGTTTACGTATTTTGTATGTATTTTAGGTATATCATCGTGATATAACGCGAACACCTCTCGCGCATGCAGAAGATTCCGCAGCTGCTGGACGCCGGGTGCCTGTGGCACTACTTCGATTTGGGCGCTGACCTTATCGTTGGCTTCGCGTCAGCCAATTACACGCGACCTGTCATCGTAATAAACGTAAGTTGAAGCACACGAAACCCTTCTCCATCTCTGGGCCGCCTGCACACGGGCGTACCTCAAACAAACACGCTCATAGCCCCCCCCCCCCCCCAAATGCCATTCTCTTCAATATCGTAACGACAACAAACACATTAGAGAGTTTTAGTACTGCGGAATGGTGCTACGTACGCATCACGCAAGCGCCTTGCGTTACGTGGCGTCGTTTGCCACTAATTGGATTTTAGTACGCCGTAGTACCCACGTACGTAACGAGCGTGAAGCGTGTTGCGCCATCTGGTAGATCAAAATAGAAGCACGTGTTGTTGACAGCCAATGAGAGCCAATCTAAATGTTATAGCCAGATTATGGCCATATTTTAAGCCACAGAGCCAGTCGGTGCTTGCCTTCGATGCCGCCATTTTGCAAAACGAAGTCTCGCGCTTTCACGAACTTGTTCGAGAGCGGCGCGATCACCTCATACGTACGCACGCACGCATCTCATGCGTGCGTACGTAGCGGCTGCGTACGTAACGCGATACGTGCGCGTTGCGGTCTGCGCATGCGCACTACGCAGAACGTGGCGTCCTTACGTACGCAACGCCGCCACATACGCAGCGTACGCAGTACTAAAACTCTCTATTTTATTGCACTGACTTGCAGAAGCAATCTTTTTAAAGCGATAGCGTTACTCCGTCGGGTACAAACCCAAAAAAAGTCTGGCTCCGCGAGCATGACATTCAAGCTGAGCTAAGGTCGTACGGCCTCAGCATTTCTGAGCTGTAAAAGTTACGTGATTCTGGGAAAAGAAGGTTTTCTGGAACGGTAGCCACGAGCGAAAAAACGACAAAAAGTACCGTGACTTGGTGATTGATAACAAAATTAAATCAGCTAAAACTGGACATTCAAACATCAGCAAAAATCAAGAAACAGTCTAACAAAAAGAAGGTTTGTAAGGAAGTGAAAACTGCAACCAGTAACAATAGAACAAAGACAAAAACATGAGATAAAGAGCTGCGTGATCGCAGATGTGTTTCAAGGAAGCTAATTTCTTTGTTAATGGCAGGCTAAAAATTTCCTTCCATGTCATGGGCTCTTCCCTAAATCAAGTAGATCCGTATCAAAATTGATAGTTATGCCGACCCAGCCGAGTCACTCGACAACGTCTGTGCCTATTTGCGCATTTTTCGTTTGCCATCGTTCACCTATATAGTCTCTGTTTGTTTGATTAGGGCATCAGCTGATAGCCGGCGCTGTGTCGTGTGAACTTGTGTCGTCTTGTTTTCAGTGCTTTTCTGCCACAGGGCTTCTTCAAAGTTAATAATTATAGTTTGTGTTTAACGTCAGAGAAGCATGACATGATTATGAGAGACGCTGTAAGGGAGGAGGTTATGAAAATGTTGACAGCCTGGGGTTCTTTAACGCACACCAAAACCTAAGTGCATGAGCCTGGAGCATTTTCGCCCTCACTGAAAATTCTGCCGCCACGACCGAGATTTGATCCCGCGACTTTCAAGTCGCCACTCGAGTACCATAGCCACTAAGCCACGTTCTTACAAACCAGGATGACGTCAGTGTACACAAAAATTCCTGCTTCAATGTGGTCGGGCGGCACGAAGAACACCATGCTTTCGCCTTGGTAGTCGAAGTGGTGAAATGCTAAAGCTGACAGTGCTGTGTCGTTCCAAGAAAGTTTCGTAGATGTAATGTTCGTGTCTCGTACGTGCAGAAAAGCGGTTTCGCGCCAGTAGTCCAATCATCCCGTTGCGGGGGACTGGTCTCGTGCTATGAAGTCGCCCCGCCTCGGCTCGACGCAGCGAACGCTACGTTTGACGATGGTGCCTCGAAGCAGTCGCCCGCTGCAGCCAATAGCCGTAGAGGCAGAACGGTACCGTCGGAAGGCGATGAGGTACGTTTATCAGGGCGAGTACCTTGGATGTATAATGAAGCACGAAAAGTGACCGTCGGCAGCGTGGGAAAGAACACGAAGTTACGAGTATAAGTCATCATATGGCGCCATCGATTGCGCCGCAGATCACCCAATATTTGTGACGTGATTGTGACACCAATATCAATTGATGATAGGTGATGTCATTAATGACATCATCACTTGGTCATAGGTGGGTCGATCTCGGAGGCATTGCGAACCCTTGTGAGGTGCAGAAAGCCTTCAAGGGAATCGATACAATCGAAATCGAAGAAAATGAAGACGGTTTTTTTTTCTGGTTGTCCTGTAATATAGGCGAATGTGCAGTAGACCATGTGACTTTTAGCAGCGAAACGGTTTAAACTTGCCGTAATTTGAGTGCCGGGAACCGAAATCATTCATAGTAATGAACTAGCAGAGGCTGTCTTCGTCCTTTTCTTAAATGTCGTCGTACTTATGCGCATCACTCCCAGCACACGTGCGGTGATTCCTCGGGCGCGGGGTGCGATAACCTGATGGGCGACATAACGAGTACAGGGAGAGAGCGAGAGAAAGAAGGATAGAAAAAAAAGAAGAAGCGATACAAAACTTTTTTGACGAATTGATTTCTTGTCGCGACGGGATTCGAACACGCGTTTCCACGGCCCGAAAGCGGGCAATTTAACCAGTCGGCTATATCTAGACACACAATATAGTCATAACCTAGTAATGTATAGTATAGCAACTAGGTTGGAAATTGAATTGCGGGTAAGGAGGAGATAGGAGGATGAAGAGGAGCAAAAGGACGGGAGAAGATGGCAAAGCGTAATATAGAGTGAATGAAAAAGCGAAATTCAGAGAGAGAGAGAGAGAGAGAGACAGAAAAAAGAAGGGACTATAGAGAAAGATAGAAACAAAAAGCAAGCAAGCAAGAAAGAGAAAAATTGAGGGCGAACAGCAAAGAAGAGAGTGAAAAAGGGAAGTCAAGATGTGAAGACTTGTAAGGGTGAGAAGGAAAAGGAGGAGAGTAAAGCATAGCATTGACAGAATGATCAATACAAAAATAGAAACAAATGTAGGACGATAAAGAAGCAATAAAAGAGAGAGGTAAATATAAAGAAAAGAAAATGAAGAGTAAGCAAGCGATAGGGAGCAAAAACAAAACAAAACAAATAAGGATGAAATAAAAAGAGCTATAAAGAAAAAATATTGACAGATAGGGATGCCGCCGCGGAGGGGGGGGGGGGTAGGTCATGTATAGCAGCCTCCCTTAGCGGCTTCGGCGGCTATGCAACTCACGACGTTCGAATCAGCCGAAGACAGTGAATTTAGGTGTGTGGTATGGCCATTTCGGCATATGGCATTCATTTGTAATTAGAGGGAACGATTCCTAGCTGACATTGAAAATTAATCGCAAATTCCAGGCCGCGTGCTGCGTTGCAATATCTGGCTCGCGTGTTCTCAGCAGCCTCGACTACCGATCGACAGTCTTTGTTGACCTTGCTAAAGAAGCGTTGGAGTGTGCCTTTACAACTCGTCAACAGCATGCTGTGCATTGCGACCGAATACACGAACACATTGTTGGGTTATTCAAGGTTTTCTCAGACCAAGTGGTTTGATTTCTATTCCTTTGAGGCCGAATGTACCTCTGCAACGTGACATCTTAAATGTAGCAGTGTTCACCGGAAGACAACGTAGTGGACATTTTAATACCGCTAGGGCTCTGTATTGTGAGTTATTTTCTCCTATTTTACCTCAGCATGGTCCAGCTGCTGCTGCACTACAATAATTTAGGGAGGCAACGTAGGTGAGATGGATGTACAAAGCAAAATAATTGAAGATGATTTCAAGTAGAAGTGTACTCGCCACCATAAATTCACCTGACTGCACACAAGTACGCCAATACTCAGAATGTCTCGGTGACGGCACACAAGTGCCTCGATGCCAGTGCTTGCACAGACCTAGGCACCCTACTGATACTTGAGGTCGTAGCACCGTCTGTCGCCCTCATTGATTCACTCTTCTACGAGCAAAATTGCATATTTTCTATGCAAAAGTTTGTTACTGCACTCAACGAAAGGTCTGGAGGTTGAGGAGGGCCTTAATCAATAAGCTGGTGTAGGAAAACGAGCGCGGTCCCTTCCTTGATACCTTTCTGACCTTCAGGAATCGCTCGGCCAACGGAATTTTACAAGGAGAGCCTCGGACCACGCGATGCCACGAGCCGAGCTACTGGTCTTCTCCTGGAAGGTGAGCCGAGACAGACATCTGCAACCGGGCCTTTTCAGAGTTGACCGGTGTAGAAAGTTAGAAGGAATGCCAACCACAATAAAAACGCGTGAAAACAAATACGGCACATTTTGGATCCCGCATGCCAGTCTTGTTCGAAATGAGGTCGAAATGTGTGAGAAGCAAAGGCACGTTTGAATAGGTCACCACTGCTGCAACCATTTAGTAACCTTTTCAGGCGAAAGCGTTAAGCGCCTCTTTACGCAGCCCCTTTAGTTAACACGGTAGGTTACCGAACTGTCGGAAAAATATCACTTAACCCACGTCAATATGTGCGTCATGCTGTGAAGTCACATGGTGTCATCGTGACGTCATTGATGACTTCATCACATAGCATCGTTGATTTGCTAAACAGGTACCGATCCCGAAGTTAGTTGCAATGCCACATGAAGGGCAGCAAACGTCAGGACATTGGATCAATGTAATAGATTGACAACGTCAAGGTATATGTATTTACGGCCCACTGTAATGGCGCCAGGTGCTGTGGGTAATCAATAATGAAATAAGTCAATAAATAAATAAAGAGAACCACATTAACGGTAGTTGTTCCAAGAAGTGTAGTCCCACATTCATTTATTTATTAGTTGATAAGTATACCATAAAAAACCAAAAGGTGCTACAGAGGGGATGGCTGCAGTATGATGATGACAAAAATATTAACAGTGAAGGAAATATGAGGAGTAACAATATTAAAAAAAACAAGATAAAGGAAACAAAACCACAGTGTGCATTTATATCATAGAGTGTTTCGAAACAGCGGACTTGAACAGTAATTAACCCTTAGTGGCAGCGATGGAGGGGGAAGAGGCAATTCCAGTATCTGATTTTCTTCGGTAGAAGCATTGCAAAAAGTGGTTGATGGTGTAGAAGGGAATGGCTACTTTTTTCGGGTAATCAATTGACATGGCATAAGTAATAAGCAGGTTCTAAGATTAATTCTTTACTCAGTACTTGATTATGCAAGGACATTTTATGAAATAGCGACAGACGGACAAATGTTCTTCCAGTGATCTTATCTGGGAGTAGATTTCATTAAGGTCACGAAGGTCATGCTGGCAGTACGAGTATAGTAATTATAAACGAAGCGGACTGATGGTTTTCGAATGATTCTAAGGCTTCAATTAACTCTGGTTGAGCTCGGTACCGTATAGCAGAAGCGTGCTTGAGTTTTGGACGGTTTAATGTTTCGTGAGGCTGTAGTTGAAGGTGTGTTCGTCCTTGGCCAAAGTTTGTGCGGAGGTATCCAAGGGAACAGTTAGCGTTGTTCATAATGTATAGGTAAAGTGTGAATGCCACGATAGATTATTTGGTATGTTAACGCCAAAATATGTGTATCTACAAACCTGCTATAGATTACTTCCATTGTGTGTTTGAAAAGCATCGAAGTGGTGTTTAGAAAAAAAATTGGCAGATCCCACGAACAGTGGGAATCGATTATATGCGAAGCACGAATGAGGAAGGTATATATGTCAGTTTAAAATCAGAACAGAGTTACGAGGCGGAGGTAAATTATGCCGTACATAACTTCCATGTCATAATTATTATGTTTGGACGTGTCATTTACCTTCATGATCTATTCACGCCACCTGATACCAAATTTGGTATATGTGGAGCTAGCGAAACGGCCGCGAGCGTGCTGTGAGCGTAGCAAGTAGTCATGTTTTACATGACACGCATATCATAATTATCCTGTCCGGATGTGTCATTTAACTACGCCGTCTGTTAACGTCATGCAATACGTATTTGGTATATGTGAAGATAGAGAAATGACCGTAAGCGCATCATGGGCGTGGCATGTGGTCGTGTTGTTACGTGACACGCATCTCATGATTATCATGTTTGCACCAGTCACATGCCTTCGTCCTCCATTCACGTCCCGTAATACCAAACTTGGAATATGTGAAGCTAGGAGAACGGTGGGGAGAAAATCATGAAGGGCCCAATATACTGCGACGTAACGTTGACGAGCGCACGCTGGGCGCAGCGACGCTACGCTAGCAAAACGCGAACACCCTATAACTCTCCAACCGCGCCTCCCCGGGAATGCGTTCTACCGGTGAAGGGGATAACCGGGAAATTCTTACAAAATATAACGAGCTCACTAAACATTTCTACCTGTCTAGAAGGATTTTCCCTCCACCTCACGAAAATCTAACCCGGCCCCAAGCACTTACATTAAGGCTTTTGCAAACGCGGATGTACCCTACTTTGAAAATGTTACACATCATGTAACCTGACCTATACCCAAGTAATCTTTGTCCACATTGTGGGGAAACAGCTTCATTAGAACACATGTTCTGGCAGTGCACCTAATTCGCTCATTTATCGAACATCACCTCTGCCAGATGGGAGGCGGCAATCCGCAGCTCATCCTTGGCAGATCAGCTCTGGGCTGTCCACCAAGCCCGCGAGGCCCGATGGAGGCGGAAATGTTGTAGGCCCGTGTGCTCAGATTTGGGTGCACGTTAAAGAACTCCAGGTGGTCTAAATTTCCGGAGCCCTCCACTACGGCGTCTCTCATAATCATAGCGTGGTTTTGGGACGTTAAACCCCACATATCAATCAATCAAATCAATCAAGCCCGCGAGGCGGCTGAGGAGCTTGGCATCTCAGTCCCCACGTGGGAGCTGCCCGCAACACAGTGATCTGTGTTTTGGAGGACCAAATAAAAGTTTATTCAATCCAATATAGTCTGACGCCAGACGCGACCAGCGTCTGTCGGCGCAGCCCGGCCGCGACTGGTGCGAAATGCGACATGCTACATTTCGCACTAACCACCTTACCAAGAATGCACCGCGTCTGCCTAGCTTCGTGACGAAGGGACGCCGGGCGAGTTCAAACGCGCATGCGTCAAAGCAACGCAGTGCGGTGCGTGCCTGCGAGTATATAGTTTTTTTCGCCTCTTGCTCGGCACTTGAGCCAGCAAGATGGGTCGCCGACCCGCGAGATGTTACCGCTACTGCGAGTATATATTAGGCAGATCAGCGCCTGGCGTGACATCGCCGGCATGACGCGACGAAACGAACGCTGGAGCACACGCGCACCGAGTCACGTCTAAGTGTATTGGCGCCTTGAGTGTGGCATGTATTCACGCTCTTACATGACACGCATCTCATAATTATTATGTTTGCACCAGTCACATACCTTCGTCATCCATTCACGTGACGTGATGCCAAATTTGGCATTTATGAATCTATCGAAATGCCCCGGTGCGCATCATGAGTGTGGCATGTAGTCACGTTGTTACACGCCTGTCATGATTATCATGTCTGGTCATGTCATTTACATATGGCGTCCATTCACGTCACGTGACACTGAATTTGGTACATGTGAAGCTAGCGAGACGGCCGCGAACGCACCACGAGCGTAGCATGTATTCATGTTGTTACATGATGCGCATCACATGATTATCATGCTTGCACTAGTCACATCTCATTGTCGTCCATTCACGTCCCTTATTACCAGATTTGGTGTAAGTGAAGCTAGCGAAACGACTGCGAGGGCATCATGAGTGTGGCTTGTTGTCATGTCACAAGACACGCATCTCATGATTATCATGTTTGCAATAGTCACATACCTCCGTCATCCATTCGCATCACGTAACGCCGGATTTGGTATATGTGAATCTAGCGAGACGGCTACGAGCACATCATTAGCGTGGCGTGTAGTCATGACTGATGACTTACACGACATGTATGTCTTGATTTCTACGTTAGGGTCTATCGCTTGTGTGCGCCATGCAATAATGTCATACCATGCCGGTGTTGCAACATGTCATGTGAACGAGACCAACGCAAGAGTAGAAACACAATGAAATCTAAATCATGACACGCATGACATACATGTCATGATTTTCATGTTATGACTAGTCAAATATGCTCGTCATATAGTCATGTTATGCCATACCAAGTTTGGTATCGATCCCATCATCCAAACGGCCAGGGGAGCTAAATGTCGTAGGCGGCTAGACAGACAGACAGACAGACAGACAGACAGACAGACAGACAGACAGACAGACAGACAGACTAGTCAAATATTCTCGTCATATAGTCATGTTATGCCATACCAAGTTTGGTATCGATCCCATCATCCAAACGGCCAGGGGAGCTAAATGTCGTAGGCGGCTAGACAGACAGACAGACAGACAGACAGACAGACAGACACAGACAGACAGACAGACAGACAGACAGACAGACAGACAGACAGACAGACAGACAGACAGACAGACAGACAGACAGACAGACAGACAGACAGACAGACAGACAGACAGACAGACAGACAGACAGACAGACAGACAGACAGACAGACAGACAGACAGACAGACAGACAGACAGACAGACAGACAGACAGACAGACAGACAGACAGACAGACAGACAGACAGACAGACAGACAGACAGACAGACAGACAGACAGACAGACAGACAGACAGACAGACAGACAGACAGACAGACAGACAGACAGACAGACAGACAGACAGATAGATAGATAGACAGATAGATAGATAGATACAGAGATAGATAGATAGATAGATAGATAGATAGATAGATAGATAGATAGATAGATAGATAGATAGATAGATAGATAGATAGACAGACAGACAGACAGACAGACAGACAGACAGACAGACAGACAGACAGACAGACAGACAGACAGACAGACAGACAGACAGAATAGATAGATAGATAGATAGATAGATAGATAGATAGATAGATAGATAGATAGATAGATAGATAGATAGATGCTCCAAGTCGCCGAAGTTCGCTAAGAAATGCTTCGCATTTAAAAGTGTTTATCGATTTGGAGTACTTGGAACTCTACTATGGGATAGCAGTGAGCCATCCCGATACAATGTCGAGGGCAGTTATGTTTAAAAAAAGTATTTAACGATTTAGAGAACATCATACTCTGGTATGGGAGAGCACTAAGACGTCCCTAGAGAGAGAACATATCGTAGTCATTCAAACACAGTGTAAGGGGGGGGGGGGGGTTGGAATATGTGGGTAACGATTTAGAGTACCAGGTACTCTACTATGGGAGAGCTTAAAGCCGTCCTCCAAACACAGTGTAAAAGCACTAAAACACGTGCCTGTATTTCTTAATGCGATACCAAGTGTACAGCAGGCTTTCACCTTCAAGTGTTTCAGTGCGCGATATGCCCCCGCTTTTCTTCTTTTTTGCTCGCAGGAGAGTCCGTACAGTGTCCTTCTAGAGCCACCCGTAAGTATGTCAGAGTGCCGACACTGTAGCGCAGCCGCAAGCAGTTATCTCAGCTATACGGCACACTTGTCATCAAAGGACCACCAGTAATTTCCGGGTATTTACGTATATATTTAAAATGGCAGGATATGTTGGGCGTGTATACGTGAACTGAAGAATCGGCGCCGTGTCTCTGCGAAACACCAACTTGATTTTGGGTTTGAGCCCTCATTTTCGAGAAGGCAAAAACTCCCGTGGGACGAGATTTCGTAGAGAGCGGAGAGATAGCTAAAGTTGGGAACTTTATCGATTCCAACATTCCATCATTTGGAATGACAAGTCACCCACATTCCCCCCCCCCCTCTCTTAGCTTCGCGTTATGCATGGGGAACGCTGTGCATGTCTATGGCCCTGATACGTTTACACGTGTGCTTCCCGGAGTCTATTTGATACTAGAAACATACGCGTAATGGCAGACGGACAATAAGGACACACATTTCAGGTTTATTTGTTGGGAATGTGATCAGCTAAGGTTCAAAATTATGTGCGCTAGTCACGGCCTCGCAATTAGGCAGCTAATTTTTTCTTCTCCCCTTCCTTTTCTCTTTTTGACAGACTGTGCGGCAGTGTCTACACTTCACCTACGTTACATTCAGGGCCTTTGTCAAGGTGAGGGAAATACTTCAGTTTGGATTAAAGTACTTAATTCTCCGTGTCTGCCTGAACAGCGCCGTAAACAACGCGAAATTAACGTACGGTCGTCCGCAAGCTTAACACGAACGCTCAGACGCGTGACGTGGATTACCTTGACCGATGCCAGCCCCAAAAATGTGGACGCTGTTGCCGAAATAATACCTCGGTGTGCTTGCACAGTATGTGGACATGCATTGGTAACACCTCGTTAACAGAACCCAAAGTTACACGGCGCTAGCGTCAACCAAACTCTTTCAGGACACCATGTGGAGCATCAGTATTAAGCTTGCTGACTGGAGAGTCGAGTAAAATAGTTTGGGGACCATGGCAACAAAAAAAAAAAAAAAAAGAAACGGGGGTGGGGATGTTATAGTTGCTTCTACATTCGTCCAAAAGGACTCGAAAGCAAAAAGCCATCTTACTTTTATCACCAGTCGATCTATTGATTTTATTAACATACCTGCAAGCCATTTATACCTCTAGCACGCCGCAGGTCGGGGGATTGAATCCTGGCCGCGGCGACAGCGTTTTCGACGGAGGCACAATACGAGAGGCCCGTATGCATATACTTAGGCGCGCGGTAAAGAACCCCGGGTGATAAAAATTTCCCAAGCCTTCCACTGAAGCGTCTCTCATAATCACATCGATGTTTTGGGGAGTTATTATTAGTAATATTATTAATATTTTTGCATTATTATTGTTGTTGTTGTCACTATACACGCACACGTCGTTCGTGACGCCAAACTACTGCGAGAACGCAGTGCTACAACAACAACAACAACAACAACAACACAACAACAACAACAACAACAACAACAACAACAACAACAACAACAACAACAACAACAACAACAACAACAACAACAACAACAACAACAACAACAACAACAACAACAACAACAACAACAACAACAACAACAACAACAATAATAATAATAATAATAATAATAATAATAATAATAATAATAATAATAATAATAATAATAATAATAATAATAATAATAATAATAATAATAATAATCTTGGGTTTCATGACCTATAACTAGAATATAATTATGAGAGACGCTGTAGAGGAAGGCTCCTGAATATTCGACCATCTGGTGTTCTTTAGCATGCACTGGCATTTAAGCGCAGCACAGAACCCCCTACTGTTTCGCTTCCACGGAGATGTGGCCGCCACGACCGGAATCGAGCCCGTGACCTTCCAGTCAGCACGTATTAGTATGATGTAGCATTGTTGAGTGGTAACTCCCGAGTGCAGTGTTTCGAAAAGAGAAGAAAAACGCAGTAAAGATGATGGCTGTGTGAGGCAAGAATCATAGAAGTGTGGCAGTTCGGGCTAGTTGGTATGACATGACGATAGTTATGGTGCCAGAACAGAACGACGACAAAGAGCACTCGTGTCTTTCTTGTTTCTTTGTCGTCGTTCTGTTTTCGCGCTATAACTATCAGCCAGAATCATCTCTAGTTAACGGCTATACTCTCTAAGCCAAAAGAGAGCAACGAGTGTATAGGGCTTCCTCATTTGAGAGAGCAATTGCATCGACACTCCCATTACTCCCCTAAAAGGAGTAACTGCCGGGAACGAATCATTACTCCCCTTTTAGTTCCTCCTTCAGCGGATGAACAGTTACTCTCTGCTGTTGCTTCCTCCCACTTCAAGCAGCCGTTACTCCCGTTAATTGCTCCCCCAGGACTAATGGTTAGTTTTAGGCCGTTAATCTTACGTTTTTGCAGTTACTCTCTGAGGGGCAACTGCTCGTGCTTCCTGTTAATCCTAAAAAAGAAGCAAGCGACCCCTTTGGGGTGCTTCAGTTATTCAATTTGCAGAAAATAACGATGACATGCAATTTGCCACTGTACATAAAGCAAAAACTATGCAATCACTGGATACTGCCAGCTCCCTAACGTATGATGCTGAATGACAAGAACAAAACATGAAGGCTAAGAAAGGAAGAAATAATTAGGCTTTTGCTAATACAGAAATCCGAGGACAACATGGCGTACAATGGAATGGAAAGTGGCAGGTGTAGCATAGAGAGATCGGAAGACCTACACAATGAGTCAGGGAGAGAACAGGGGTAGCACATGTGCCAGTTGACGGCAAGCGAAAGAAATGTACTATAGAGCCTGTCCAGTAATGTGCGCAGAACAGACATACGGTGGTCGGCTAGTGCTATAGAATGGCTACCGAGGAATAGGAAACGCGGTCGACACAAAAAGTGAGTTAGATGGGACAAAATCGAAGAACTTCACAGGATTATATGCTGGAATCAACTAGCACAGGACAGCGTATAAACTTGAGATAGGCCTTCGTCCTGCTAAGCAAAAAATTAGGAATGATGGTGATTTATTACTATGATCACGACAACGTTCATGTTTGGAAGATTAGGCGTGTGTTTCTATTCATTTTTACAGTGCCAGATGCTGAAAATGTACGGAATTTTCGTCCGCCACTACAAGAAATGACTACTCTTTCGCCATTTTTTGTCCTCAGCAACTCGGCGGTGGCTTCGGGTGTTGTCGTTGTACATCATTCGTGACGATTGATATAGCATCGCGCCTTTTATTATGAATTGATAAATGAAGCAATAAAAACTTTCCTTTTTCGATTATTCCATGTGCCCTGTTTCATTTACAGAACATCAAATAATTCGAAGCTTGTTAGGTTAGTCGGCTCGCAATGGATTCTAGAAACGACTACAGCAAGTTTTAATACGTGCAAAGTCAATAAATTAAAAATACTTGCGGCACTTTTGCACGCGATTGCGAGAGTCTTTACTACTGAAATTGTTATTTTTTAGTAGTATATGTCATTTTTATTAAACAAACAAGCGTTCACGAACTGTTGCAAAGTGATGCTTTTATTTTGGAAACAAAAAGTTCAGCTCCGCTTCAAGGACTTTGAGGAAAGAGCCATAATGATGTTCTCACTCATCTCTCTCTCTCTCTCTCTCTCTCTCTCTCACACACACACACACACACACACACACACACACACACACACACACACACACACACACACACACACACACACACACACACACACACACACACACACACACACACACACACACACACACACACACACACACACACACACACACACACACCACACACACACACACACACACACACACACACACACCACACACACACACACACACACACACACACACACACACACACACACACACACACACACACACACACACACACACACACACACACACACACACACACACACACACACACACACACAGCTGTTGGCGTTACGCCACTGTAGCAACCATTGCATACTATCTACCACTTCGTCGCAAACCATGCGGTGATAACAGTACGCGCAAGGATGTGAGCCATCTGCTAACCCGTGTCAAGATAAAGCACGTGCGACCGGCCAGTGACCCCTAACTTTGCATTCAATAACTGGAGCTGCGGAAAGCCTTTACGAGAACCACGTTATCGCTTCACTTTCATTTTTACAACCGTTGCGGAGCTTGAATGCTATCGAACACCAAAAAACTGTTAAGAAAAAAAAGGTTGCCCCCTCCCTTTCCCCTCTCCCTCCCTTACACACCTATGGCTACAAGCGACAAGGCGCGCAGAGCCACACGTATATACGGCAGTCGACTCCGCTGGCTATAACCGAAGTCTCCTCTCCCGTCTCACAACTTCCACTTGTCAAATGCGCGACACACACAAAAGCGATGCTGCTGTTTCCGAACGCCCCTCCGTTACCTTCGGCGTCGTCTCTTTTGAAGACCTCTCGTGTCACCGGTAGTATTACAGAGGCGCCGCCGTGATGCTCAAAGACAAAAGGCAGTTCCGTCTCGCGTAACTGCAGAAGCTGCCTTCCGCTTCGCGAGGTGTCACACTTGTTTCAAGTGGGCTGGTGACGACGACCTTTTTGAACACAACGGCCGGACGGCTGTTGTCACAACAGTGCCACCCTCCCTACACCTCCGGCTTTTCGCCGGGATACAGCGTGTTGGATCGATAGCTATACGCGCGCCCCAGGTGGTGTTGACGAGAAGGATGATCTCCGCATTGCCCAGATTAGAATCTGTCACGACGGAACGAATCACGGCGCAGGTGTGGCGATGGTGTCCGCGCCCTTTGCTCTGACCTTTTTATTGATTACTTCCGCCATCTATCTCGAAAGCCTCGAACGAGTCTCAACGCCGAAACTTCGCGCGTCTTCATGATGTATGGAATATTTGAATTCGGTTCCTGTTGACCAGGCGGTTAGCCACCTATACACTTGGTCAGGGCAGTTTGAATGGTGGTATACATGATTGGCTGATATAACTCGTTTCAGATTGCGGCATTTCATTAGGACCTCAAAAGTGAGTGCAGTGTGTGGCTGCTGTTCTTATAACGGTGTGACACGGGCAATTAATTTAGATCGCGATCAGGGCCGATCCGGAATAGGATCGATACGAATCAGATTCTACTACAAAGTTACTCTGAATTGATATCAAACCTGATAGGGATCAAGACGATCGCGACCTGCGCATCGCGATCTGGCTCTCAGATTGCGGTCTGACCGATGTCTGTGTCAAACTCGATCCGGTTTAAGTTGAACCATGTGCCAGCGACATTACTTGATCGTAATCGAGAAACATGGTCCGTATCGGCCCTAATCGCGGTCAAAAGTGTCCGTGCAACGTCGGTTTTAGATAGCTCAACTATCACGACGAAACTTACGTACAAAGATGGGTTGTTAAAGCGGAATTACATCAGTTAAAGTTGTTACAACCGATTGTCTATGAGCAGGTGAGGGCAATGAAACCACGGGTGAATGCTGTTTTAAGTGTTGTTATTGGTTTCCACTACATTTGTTTTGTTTTTCGTAATCTAGTTAGCCTCCTTACTTTTAATATTGTGATGAGTGGCCTGCGTAAACTGAATTGAAAAGTGAAGTGCCGACAACATACTTGAAGTACACGTCGTCGAGACCATCGAAGAAGATGAGGCCATGGAATCAGGGCATGTGGTGGTGCGAGACGTGGTGGTGTGAGACCGAGACAGAAAGAGAAGATAGTCAGACGTAGCTAAAAAATTATTGGAGAAAATGTTTTGAAGTTTTATTTTAAAAATTGGGGATTCCATTTGTCGCTCCGAATATGTTGTCCTTTGGGGCTGCTTCACTGGAACCTAGTGACAGGAACGTCTGCGGGACCCTTTGCGAATTCCTTTGTGACACAAGGAGACTACCTTGCCGAGTCATTGATCATCTTTTTCTAAACCAAGCCTAAACTTAGCTTCCTTAATTTCTGCTCTTACTTTTCTCTTTGAGTCGAAATTTTCATATTCTCTTAAAAAATTGGTAGGTGCTACATACAGCGGGAATCAATTATATGCAAAGCACGAATGAGGAAAGTTGAATTTTCGCATAAAGATCAGCAAAACGTTACGAGGCAAACGTAAATTATGCCGTGCGTGATTTCCATGTCATGATTATCATGTTTGCGCCCTGAATTTGTGCTCAGTCGTCCATTCACGACGCGTAATACCAAATATTATATATGTGAAGCTAGCGAAACGACCGTGAGCGTGCTATGAGCGTAGCATGTAGTCGTGTTTTACATAACATGCATATCATGATTATCATGCATGGACGTGTTATTTTCCTTCGCCGTCCGTTCGCGTCATTGAATGCCAAATTTTGTATATGGAAAAGTAACGAAGCGACCATGAGTGCATCATGAGCTTGACATGTAGTCATGTTCTTGCATGACACGCATGTCATGATTATCATGTTTCCACCCGTCACATACCTTCGCCAACAATTCACGTCACGTAATACCGAATTTGGTGTATGGGAATCCAGCGAAACGACCATGAGCGCATCATGAGCGTGGCATGTAGTCATGTTGCTGCATGACACGCATGTTATGATTATCATGTTTGCACTAGTCACATACCTTCGTCGTTCATTCATGTCACGTAACACCAAATTTGGTATATATGACGCTAGCGAAACGGCCGCGAGCGCATTATGAGCGTGGCTGCTCCGGTGAGCACAAGGTACAAGGCCCGCCGGGCCTTGTACCTTGTCGCGCCTTGTACGGGCTTTGTACAAGGCCCGGCGGTTGCTTACCGGAGCAGCCACGCTCATGATGCGCTCTTGATGTCTAGAAAACGTTGTTAACGATTTAGAGTACTTGGTACTGTTTTATAAAGAGCAAAAATCCATCCCGTGGGCCTAGGTGTGTGTTGTGTTTAGGAAAAGTGGGTAGCGATTTAGAATACTAGGTACTCTACTATGGAAGAGCATAAAGCCATCCCGTGGGCCTAGGTGTGTGTTGTGTTTAGGAAAAGTGGGTAGCGATTTAGAATACTAGGTGCTCTACTATGGAAGAGCATAAAGCCGTCCCGTGGGCCTAGGTGTGTGTTGTGTTTAGGAAAAGTGGGTAGCGATTTAGAATACTAGGTGCTCTACTATGGAAGAGCATAAAGCCGTCCCGTGGGCTAGGTGTGTGTTGTGTTTAGGAAAGTGGGTAGCGATTTAGGAATACTAGGTATTCTACTTTGGAAGAGCATAAAGCCCCCTGGAGAAAATGTTTTGAAGTTTTATTTTAAAAATTGGGGATTCCATTTGTCGCTCCGAATATGTTGTCCTTTGGGGCTGCTTCACTGGAACCTAGTGACAGGAACGTCTGCGGGACCCTTTGCGAATTCCTTTGTGACACAAGGAGACTACCTTGCCGAGTCATTGATCATCTTTTTCTAAACCAAGCCTAAACTTAGCTTCCTTAATTTCTGCTCTTACTTTTCTCTTTGAGTCGAAATTTTCATATTCTCTTAAAAAATTGGTAGGTGCTACATACAGCGGGAATCAATTATATGCAAAGCACGAATGAGGAAAGTTGAATTTTCGCATAAAGATCAGCAAAACGTTACGAGGCAAACGTAAATTATGCCGTGCGTGATTTCCATGTCATGATTATCATGTTTGCGCCCTGAATTTGTGCTCAGTCGTCCATTCACGACGCGTAATACCAAATATTATATATGTGAAGCTAGCGAAACGACCGTGAGCGTGCTATGAGCGTAGCATGTAGTCGTGTTTTACATAACATGCATATCATGATTATCATGCATGGACGTGTTATTTTCCTTCGCCGTCCGTTCGCGTCATTGAATGCCAAATTTTGTATATGGAAAAGTAACGAAGCGACCATGAGTGCATCATGAGCTTGACATGTAGTCATGTTCTTGCATGACACGCATGTCATGATTATCATGTTTCCACCCGTCACATACCTTCGCCAACAATTCACGTCACGTAATACCGAATTTGGTGTATGGGAATCCAGCGAAACGACCATGAGCGCATCATGAGCGTGGCATGTAGTCATGTTGCTGCATGACACGCATGTTATGATTATCATGTTTGCACTAGTCACATACCTTCGTCGTTCATTCATGTCACGTAACACCAAATTTGGTATATATGACGCTAGCGAAACGGCCGCGAGCGCATTATGAGCGTGGCTGCTCCGGTGAGCACAAGGTACAAGGCCCGCCGGGCCTTGTACCTTGTCGCGCCTTGTACGGGCTTTGTACAAGGCCCGGCGGTTGCTTACCGGAGCAGCCACGCTCATGATGCGCTCTTGATGTCTAGAAAACGTTGTTAACGATTTAGAGTACTTGGTACTGTTTTATAAAGAGCAAAAATCCATCCCGTGGGCCTAGGTGTGTGTTGTGTTTAGGAAAAGTGGGTAGCGATTTAGAATACTAGGTACTCTACTATGGAAGAGCATAAGCCATCCCGTGGGCTAGGTGTGTGTTGTGTTTAGGAAAAGTGGGTAGCGATTTAGAATACTAGGTGCTCTACTATGAAGAGCATAAAGCCGTCCCGTGGGCTAGGTGTGTGTTGTGTTTAGGAAAAGTGGGTAGCGATTTAGAATACTAGGTGCTCTACTATGGAAGAGCATAAAGCCGTCCCGTGGGCCTAGGTGTGTGTTGTGTTTAGGAAAAGTGGTAGCGATTTAGAATACTAGGTATTCTACTTTGGAAGAGCATAAAGCCGTCCCGAGGGCCTAGGTGTGTTGTGTGTTTAGGAAAAGTGGGTAGCGATTTAGAATACTAGGTACTCTACTTTGGAAGAGCATAAAGCCATCCCGTGGCCTAGGTGTGTGTTGTGTTTAGGAAAAGTGGGTAGCGATTTAGAATACTAGGTGCTTACTATGGAAGGCATAAAGCCGTCCCGTGGGCCTAGGTGTGTGTTGTGTTTAGGAAAAGTGGGTAGCGATTTAGAATACTAGGTGCTCTACTATGGAAGAGCATAAAGCCGTCCCGTGGGCCTAGGTGTGTGTTGTGTTTAGGAAAAGTGGGTAGCGATTTAGAATACTAGGTACTCTACTTTGGAAGAGCATAAAGCCATCCCGTGGGCCTAGGTGTGTGTTGTGTTTAGGAAAAGTGGGTAGCGATTTAGAATACTAGGTGCTTACTATGGAAGAGCATAAAGCCGTCCCGTGGGCCTAGGTGTGTGTTGTGTTTAGGAAAAGTGGGTAGCGATTTAGAATACTAGGTGCTCTACTATGGAAGAGCATAAAGCCATCCCGTGGGCCTAGGTGTGTGTTGTGTTTAGGAAAAGTGGGTAGCGATTTAGAATACTAGGTACTCTACTTTGGAAAAGCATAAAGCCATCCCGTGGGCCTAGGTGTGTGTTGTGTTTAGGAAAAGTGGGTAGCGATTTAGAATACTAGGTACTCTACTTTGGAAGAGCATAAAGCCGTCCCGTGGGCCTAGGTGTGTGTTGTGTTTAGGAAAAGTGGGTAGCGATTTAGAATACTAGGTGCTCTACTATGGAAGAGCATAAAGCCGTCCCGTGGGCCTAGGTGTGTGTTGTGTTTAGGAAAAGTGGGTAGCGATTTAGAATACTAGGTACTCTACTTTGGAAGAGCATAAAGCCATCCCGTGGGCCTAGGTGTGTGTTTTGTTTAGGAAAAGTGGGTAGCGATTTAGAATACCTTGTACTCTACTATAGAAGAGCACAAAGCCGTCCCGGGGGCCTAGGTGTGTGTTGTGTCTAGGAAAAGTGGGTAGCGATTTAGAATACTAGGTACTCTACTATGGAAGAGCATAAAGCCATCCCGTGGGCCTAGGTGTGTGTTGTGTTTAGGAAAAGTGGGTAGCGATTTAGAATACTAGGTACTCTACTATGGAAGAGCATAAAGCCGTCCCGTGGGCCTCACAGACCACGTTTTTCAAGGTGTGTTTAGAAAAAGTGTTTAACAATTTCCAGCACTTCGTACTCAACTACGGGAGAGCACTGAGCCATCCCGCTAGAAAATGAGTGTGTTTAGAAAAAATGTTAAACGATTTAGAGTAGTTGGTAGTCAACTACGAGAAAGCACTGCCTTACGAAATATGGTTTCTGCAATTGACAATGAAACGGAGTAGTGTGCGACGCTCGCTGCATGTCACAATAAACAACCGGCAATAATGCTCTACTCACAAGAACGGCTCTGCAATCAGTTACATCACTAATATTGGTAATCTTCTAATTATTAGTAAAACGACTATAGCATACTTTGCATTATATATCGACGTGTAAAGCTAAAGATCGTGATACAATCTTGCGATGCAAAATATGGAAGAAAAAGTTTAATATTGGGCCAGAGTCGAAATGAAGAAACGTGTACGAGCGAAATTTCACTTTGTGGCAGGAGGGACATTTATTTATGCCGTGTGGCAATCTCAACAGTCTTATGACAAACTGTCGTGATCGCTGTCGCTGCCGGCATGTACGACACGTACACGACACGTACAGTCGGCGCCAGAAGTTAAGGCTGAGAAAATAGTTGAAGTTCTCAGTAATAATTTCTTTCACTGTATTCGGTCGAAATTCCAGTACACGTTCTTTGCGCGTTTTGGAACGAACAGGCCAGTAATCTGAATTCAAGGCTGGCGGTTGAAACAACTGCAATGTTAAGCACTTTGCAGCGTATACCTGTTTAAGCTCAAGCTTGGGTGGTTGCGTTCGCAAAACTGCGTCGAGCGATGACGTCAGCAAGCGTCGCGTAGCCACGCGTTGCAGGAAGGAAAGAAGGATGAAAGGAGAATAGAAGTGAAAAAAATAGATAAATAAAATAAAATAAAAAAAATGATTCACATTCATTGGTGAGAGGGGATTCAAACTCGGGGACCCACATTTCGGAGGCGATCGAAGCAAACATTCCGCTATCTAGGTTAGCACAACAAGCGTTCATGTGAACCATATTGCCAGGCGCGTTTATTTTGATGTGTTCGGGTTTCACCTGCGAGGACTGTTAGCTTCATCATTTTGTTAAAATTGCGTGCAGTACGCGAAAGGCCAAGTTTACTCGGGAGCCTGCAAGAACTTTCTAGCGCTATCGCTGGTGCTCCCGGATACTGCTCTGGCATAAACTTGAGCGCCTGCTATATGCGAAGCTGTGCGGTCGTCAAGTCAGGACGAGTTGGCCTGCACAGGGGGTGCAGTGGCAACGAACTCAAGCGCGACCCTGTATACCTACGCGGCCAGGTTACGCTCTCGACACACGTCCGGAGAACGACCAGGGCCGCCGCGGCCGAACGGGTCGGGTGGTGCCTCTACAGGGGCGACAACCTGTACCGCTATAACAACGTGTCGACGTTGCGGCGCGGCATGCCCGGCGCGCGCTCCGAATGCGTTCCTTTGTTCCGCGTCGCTGGACAGGTGACTCGGCGAGCGGCTAGATTTGTGCGCCTACTACTCCCCTCCTGCCGGAAGCCTTCCGCCGGAAACCTCCCCGCGGCTGCAGTAAACGCGGCACACCCGCTGAGAGGCAGCGCGATCCGCGGCTTGCCGCAACGTGCAACGGTTTATTTCGGCGCGACTGTCGGGTGCCCTGCGGCAGCGACCGTGCCATTAGTGCCGATGATGTAACGTCGCCTTGCTGCACACGGACTGTTCCGGGAACCGAACGCAGCAGGTTGGAAGAACGGACGCTCTCTTTCTTCAATGGGCGGGCGTACTCGATCCATCCGTTTGGTGAAACTTTCGCTGGAAGCGTGATGCTCGACGCGGGGCGGCTATAGATGATGGCTTGTGTTGGAAACGCGTTCGTCATGGCAAACGCTTGTTGCGTTCGAGCGGCAGCTTCATGATATTACACAAGAAGGGGAATTAGAAGGTTCTAAGTTTCGATTCCGCTTGCGGATAAGCTGGTTTTTCGCACACTATCGTTAAAATCCTCATCTCTTCTTGCTGGTGCTAGCGGTGTGGATCGCTACATCATTTTACGTCACAGTTACTGTTCAAGTAATGTCCCCTATGATTCCCTTGCAATAATTGTCTGTTGGATTAATTTTGTTGCGTTCAACACAATGGTGTAGTGTTTGCTCGGCTGCTGTCTCGATGGTCTCTGGTTTGATCCCGCTTGTGGTGGTCGTATTTCGATGGAGGCGAAAAGGTAGAGGCCCATGTACTGTGCGATGTCATGATCCTATGAGAGTTCTGGGACGTAAAGCGTCAGATATCACAATATGTATCAATTATTTGGTCATTTCAATAAAGCAACGAGCCCCTCGAAAAATTTTTCTTTTCTTCTGGCACGACTGAAAGATAAAACGAAAGGCAGAATCAAAGCACAAGGAAGGGAACACGGATTGGATTGGATTGAATAAACTTTTATTTGGTCCTCCAAAACACAGATCACTGTGCTGCGGGCAGCTCCCACGTGGGGACTGAGATGCCAAGCTCCTCAGCCGCCTCGCGGGCTTGGTGGACAGCCCAGAGCTGATCTGCCAAGGATGAGCTGCGGATTCGAGCGTGTTGTGAATGCCAAGCTCCAGCAGAAGCTCGGTGCTGGTATGTATGGGTAGGCCCAGGACCTTCTTGATAACTTTCCTGAGGAGCACATTCAGTGTCTCGGACTCTGCTCTTGACCAGTTGTGCATTGCTGCCTCGTATGTGAAGTGACTTAGAACAAACGCATGCATCAACCTGATGAGGTTGTCTTCCTTGATCCCATTTCTTTTGTTGGCCACTCTGCGTATGAGGTGCACCGCACTGTCTGTTTTCCGAGTTAACTTGGCTATAGATTTGCTGTTGGCGCCGGTAGACTCTATAAGCATTCCCAGGACTTTGATGAAGTCGACCCTCTGGATGGCATCCCCTTGAATGGTACGGAGGTGGATGTCTATCTGGTTTAACGGCCACCTCCGTACAAATCAAGGGGATTCCATCCAGAGGGTCGACTCCATCAAAGGGAACACGGAACCTTTTGATGATTTACTACTCATCCCGAGAAGGGGGTCTTTTATTTTGCTTTCTTTTTTCCTCCCTCTTTCTGTCTTGACACAAACGCGAAAAAACACGCCGCGTAAAAGCACGTGTGTCGCACACACATGCACATGCACACACGCGCACTCACGCATGCGCGCACAACATTAGCACGCAAGACGCGAGGAGATGCTCCCCTAGTGGCAGCAAAAGTAAACGCCTTTCCTAACCTGTGACCCGCTACGCGTCCGCCATCTCGGAGGCCATGCTTAACCAACCTTGAATCACTATATACCATGCATGCATGAATGCCACAAGTGACGCTCTATACTTCCCGTGTGTCACTAGAACCTCAATTTCGCTTGAGTCGTAAAGCGCCCGTGAGCATGACAGCTTCTGCAAACACTGCTAACTTCAGGTAACTGACAAGAAACACACTATACTTTAAGTGACTGACAAGTAGGTTTTCATTGTTTCTTCGCCCGCTCTTTTTCTAACTTAGGTCATAATTATTACACCACAGTAAGAAACAACAATTGTCCCCTATGCTTTCCTTGGCTTAGTTGTCTATAGGTTTCATTGGGTATGTCCAACAAAAAAAAATAACATTTGAACAATTTATTTACCACCGAGAAGTGTCCCGTGTGGGTTATTTGGTTAGGTAGTTAGTTAGTTAGTTAAACTGATTATTTGCCCGAGCGTGTTGGTGATTCACTGATGGGACGCTCGCATGCAATGCTTTCTTCAAGGACCGTGGCTTCGCCTCGACGCATTTTGATGCATTTCCAACGCTTAGGCGAAATAGAAAACAAAAACAGAAACGCACGGAAACGTCAGCTGAGGCAACGAGAGAAAAAAACCCTGTCTTACTGTCTTTCTCTCTTTGCTGGTGTTTTTCAGTATTCTAACGCAGGCGATCGCTTTTGTCAAAACCTTGGCGTCCTGGCGGTCAGGACACTGTTAATGACCGATGAGAACAGTTTCCAAAATAACCGGCGGGCCTTGTGAGCATCGTGTGGCACAGATGAAGTCCCATATACATACCTGAGTAACGCGCGCGACATCGGTAAACGGGCCGGATGCTTCGTGCATGGAAGCTCGTTTTCTCTGTACGGCGTGCGTACTCACGAGGAGGTAGCACAGCCTTGTGCACGTCCCGCAAAAAATAAAAAAAATCTTCGCGGCCTTGGCATGGTTCACAAGCTGCGGCGAATAATCGTTTGAGAAACGATGCAGGATTGTTAGAGAAGCTACGATGGCAAATAGCGTTACGTTGCGTTATGTTACGAGGAGCGCGATGTGGACGAAACCCAATGCCTTGTCTTTACACGGCCGTTCGTTTTCACCCGTCTGTTTTTCTTGAGCAAGAAAGATAAATGAGGGAAAATGAGTGGCGAATTGTGACGCGTTGCACTGATTTAGCCATGTCGGTGGCATATATACTTGTATTGACAATTTCACGTAAGACGCTTATAAGCGTGCAATGGACAAGGTCACATCTACACACACGTTGCCCTTCACTTCTCTCTCTCATAATCATCATTTCATAATCATTTATTGAACCCTTAAAGGCCCCTTGCGGGGTATTACATAAGGGGGAGGCAAAAACACAATTCAACAGATGCATGATTGTCAATGGTACAAAGCATAATCGAAAGTGCACTACATGATAAAAAACAATGTCAACAGAAGGAAAAATATATATATACGCGGAAGAAAACGACAACAATTGTAAATTAACTAACATATCAAGTGATTTGTGATTAGCTGTTTAAATTTTAAGGGGTTTTGTTCGTGCACTATGGATTCAGGCAGGTTAGTCCAGTCTTCAATGGCAGTCGGTAAAAATGATTTATTGAAAGCGTTAGTTGAACCATGTAAGCGCTGTAAACATAGGGAGTTAAAGAGGCGACGCGATGAACGGGCGGGAGGTAGAAGAACGGTATTGCGTTGCGACGGGCAATTATGGTATAGTTTGTGCAGAAGGCAGAGCCGAGTGACTTTGCGGCGAATGTCTAGAGGACGGAGGTTGAGGGATAGTTTGATACTGGTAATACTTAAGCGAGAACTGTATTGTGAGGGGATGAATCTGGCAGCGCAATTTTGAATTGCTTCTAATGCGTCGATTAGGTAATTTTGGTGAGGGTTCCAAATAGCAGAAGCATATTCAAGCTTAGTACGCGTCAACGTTTCGTAAGCTAATTTTTGGATTTGTGGTAGGCAGGACGTAAGCGATATTTTAATGTAGCCAAGTGATTTTGCTGAAGCGGTCACTAGTTGTTCTATGTGCTCGGACCATGTTAGTTTACTTGTTATTATTACGCCAAGATAACGATAGGAGACGACCCGGGTTAAGGGTTGGAAGTTCACTGAATACTGGAAAGAAAAGTTAGTGCGCTTGCGCAAAACTTGCATGAATTTACATTTTTGTGTATTAAGCTGCATAAGCCACCGCGAACACCAATTATGTATATATATAGGTTAGACAAGTCATTCTGGAGAGTGATTTGGTCAGTGCAACATGAGATGCGACGGTAAAGCACACAATCGTCTGCAAAAAGGTGGATGGTGGATGAAATTTTGTCTGGAATATCATTAATAAAGATTATAAACAAAAGAGGCCCAAGAACGGAACCTTGCGGTACACCGGAAACTACATCAACACGGGTTGATTCATTATTCGCGACAACAGTATACTGAACACGGCCGGTTAGAAAATTTTAATCCAAGATAGGGCTAAGGGGTCTATACTGAGACAAGAAAGTTTACTTATTAGACGGCGGTGGGGAACACGGTCGAAAGCTTTGGAAAAGTTGAGGTATATTACGTCTGTTTGAAAAGAAGAGTCTAGGTTAAAATGAAGGTCTGTAGAAAATTCGTACAGCTGTGTCTCGCACGACATCCACGCCGGAACCCATGCTGGTTAGAAAAAAAGAAGGAATTTTGGACCAGATGAGTTGCAATGTGGGAGTAGATTACGTGTTCTAGCAGCTTACAGGCAATGCATGTTAACGAAATAGGACGATAGTTTGAGGGGTCTGAAGGGCTTCCTGATTTGGGCACGGGGGTGACTTTACTTATCTTCCAGTCTTTAGGAATAAAACCAGTGTCAAGGGATCGGTTAAAAATAAATTGTAGTATAAGACTGGATATTATTTTTGTACTTTTTCAGAATTTTAGCGGGTATACTGTCTGGGCCAGGGGAACTCGAGAATTTAAGGTTGTCGATTAGATTTGCTATTCCTTCGCTTGTAACAAAAATGCGTGGCATCTGCGGGAAGTCTCTGGGCGGCAAGGACGGAACATCGGTGGAGGGTTCATGCGTGAATATAGATGAAAAATGGGAATTGATGATTTCGGCGGAGTCAGTGGCGGAAACGGCCGAACCATAGGGATTAGTAAATGGCAAGTTTTGAGCAGCGCTGTTTTTAGGAGACAAATACTTCCAAAATTTTTGTGGGTTGTCGCGCAGGATGCCGAGGAGATCACGACCGAAGAATTGCCTTTTTGCATTTTTGAACAGTGAAGTGTACTCGCGCAAACATGTGCGATACTTTTCCCATTTAACAGGGGATTTCGATAACTTGGCTTCTCTGAAGAGGCGTTTTTTTTTCTTTTTTGACAGCCTCCTCAAGTAATTAGAGTACCATGGTACTCTCATTCCTTCTTCTTCTCCTTTAATCCCCTCACCCCTTCCCCCAGTGCAGGGTAGCGAACCAGACGTGCGTACTTCCCTGCCTTTAATTTCTTTCCTTCCCCCACCTCCTTCTCCTCCTTCACGTAAGACAATTGGGTGCCGATACCTTGGACTGGCGAGCAAATGCTTTGTTGTTTTTGTATATTGCTACGTTAATCACTAATTATTTATTATACGTAGCGCAAAAAACACAGATAAGCAGAACGAAGACACAGTGACGAGTCTTTTGCGTGTTTATTAATGGAATATTATCAACTCGCCCAGTGAGACAGGCTTCTGTAGCTGGTCGATAAAGCCGTGAAACTTCGAATGTACCAACACAACAGTTTCCATGCGTATGTGTTAACCATGGGAATGTTCGTGTAGTTGTTAAAGGTACGAAGGACCGAGGCTACAGTTTAGTATAGCGGCACCGAAACAAACCCGTAAAGTAATCTATAAATATCTCTGTAGGAACACTTTTTCTTCTTTTAATTCTTACTTTTCTTTGTTTTTTTTGCCCCCCCCCCCCCGCCACTTGGTTGCGGGAGAGTTCATTCGGCCTTAACAGTTTGGGATCATGTGACCTGACGAGAACTGTCACGTAATGTGTCATTGTTGAAGCAGCATTTTCTTGCCAACCCTTGATTTGGCAACAGTGATGTTGGCAAACGAACGAGAACTGCGAAGCGGCATGCCGTATAAGTTACTTCCCCTCACTCCCCACTCCATTGACATTGACTAAAGGCTGGTGCACACCTGCGACTAGCAGCGGTGGCACGACCATTTGCGACTGGTCGCAAATAGTCGCGAACGGTCGCAAACGGTCGCAAAGCGGCTGCTTTGGCTAGTCGCTTCCCGACCGATTTTTCAGTCGCGCGACTGCGGTCGCAAAGCTGCTGGAACCAAACAGCGATGCTCAATTTTTGTTATTTGTGTTTCATGTTTTTTGTTTGTTTTTGTTTTTGTTTGTTTTTCAAACAAGAAAGGCGGCGCGCTCTGTTTGCTCCGCTCACTCAGCTGGCGGCGATCAGCTGATTGGCGCTGGTCTCCAGAGTTCTCGCTGATAACAAGATCCGGACGTGACTCTCTGGTATTGCGACTTCCGGTCGCTCGCATGCAGCCTCTCCAGTGTGAACATCAGGCGTTTTTTTTTTTTTTTTGGTCGCCAGTCACAAATGTTCGCGCGACTGCTGCTAGTCGCCGGTGTGCACCAGCCTTAACCACTGACCTTGGAAAAGTAGCTATAACAATGCAACGCCTTGCGTTACGTTCAAGCTGTACGGCCGTGGTATGACGTCATATGTGACGCTGCATTTCAGGCCACGTGACGCAGAGCTGCTAAGGGGCTTGTATATATACTCTACCTTGTGATGCCTCTCTGGTGGTTTCTTGCATACACTCTATGCTACTGTAGCTCCATCGAAAGCTCGGATTCTGTCAATGATCTTGCCTGGCTATACGCGAAAACGAAGATTTGCTTGTATACGCACATAAGCACATGCGATCATGACGAGCTGAGTATAGACTGCTTGCACTATGAACGAAGAAAGTCGTGATATTGTTGTGTTGACGGCGCCGCGGTAAAGATTTCGCGAGGACGTTTGATCTCCTAATTGGCCGCTTGCATTCTGAATAACATGACAAAGTAGCTTAAAACAGTATCGAAATACTTTTTTGCGTTTACTTCTTCTTCCTCCTCTTGCGTAGTTCGACTTCGGCAAAGACAGCTCAAAGAGTCGTTAAGAAATAACATTTGTCTAGTGAACCATAATGATTTCCATGGAATGAATTCGCAAATAACTTCCTCTCTCGAAGATTCTTAATCAAATGCGATGCGACATATTTTAGTATTCATTGCACGAAAATGATACAGTAAAAATAAATTAATATTGACTGGCTTTTACGTTTGCTTTTGGTGTCCCCGCAGCTTTGAAAAAAAAAGTGAATAGCGTCCTCGACTACAGTTCAGAAAATCACGCGTTTCTGGAGCATCGATTTCACAACATTATACGTGCAACATTTTCATTTTTTTCCCACGGTACGTAAACGTGTGGCTGAGACGCACGACACTTACTTCGATATCATCTTCGCTGTCTTCATCTCAGAGGGGAGGCGCGACGTAACCCTGAGATTGAAATTAAATTCCCGACCGTCCAAACCGGGAAGACATGCGAAACGCGCGAGGTTTGTCCAAGCGCCTTCAACTCGCGCGCTTCACAAAATGCAAAGGTTGCGCTCGCTCACAATGGTGGCCGCGCTCAGCAATGTTTTGATTACCGCGCTTTCGTCGGCCGCTGATGCCGAGGGGTCTTTGAGGTCAGGCAAGTAAGTCCTTTTCTCGAGGCATGCGTCAGGCTGCGTAGCGACCGCGGAGTAGCTGCCACTGATGGTAGGGGTCGCTGCGTCGTCCACAGCACTTTCCCGCGCGGGCCTAATTGCCTTGCGGACTCTGTCCGAGTGTTTTTCTAAGTCATGGCTGCGTTTACGTTCAATTAATGTCGGTGGCGCCGCCGGCAGGCAGTCAGGCAAACAGGCGGGTATGCATACCCAGGGGAAAAAAAAAAGCGTTGCGTTCACGACTCTGGTAGGACCACTCCATCTGTGCGCTCACCGCCAGCCTATGAAATGCGTGGAGAGCAAATATTACCGAAGTGACCTTCTCAATGGCGTTTTAAGCGCAGAGACATCGCTCTCGTACGGCACAGTGACCATTCGACAGCTTGTACGCATCATGTGCGCTATCGCTTGTGTTGAGGGCGCTGCGGCAACGTTTCGACGAGAGTGCCCGTACTGGAACCTTAATGCCTCGAAATTGTGAGCGTGACGAAGGCAGATGAGAAACTGCGCGACTTTCGGAGGGTTGGATTCCATGCTACCACCTCAGATGTGTATACTTGAAAATATAAGAGGAGTGCTTTCTGTTTTGCTTTGCTTTGTTTTTGGAGTGAGACGTACGGGCAGCAATTGAGGAGTCTCGCTATAACGTTTAATCGAATGAAGGCTCGTCGCTCTGAAGTTTTGAGAGGCGAGTTGCAGTGACGCACATCATCTCAGTTTGCCTGACCCGGCGTGTTTCGGATCACTAAGCGACGCAGAAGCTAATACTCTTACATCTTGGTGTGTAATCAACTGGCTTGAGTAAGTTAGCAATCTTCAGCAATAATACAGTTTCGAATCTCAACGTATGGTGAAGATGACGAAACAGTCAGATGGCAGAGCGGTGGATAGGCCAGCTTTAGGGTGGGGTCGTGTAAAATGAAACATGGGGTAAAGCGTCGCCATTTTGATTTTGCGGCATGCATGTACCTAAACCGAAAGAGTACTCGTGTTTTGGCATTCATTTTATCAACAAATTGCGGTAGTTTTCCAACCGCGTTCAATGAAACACTTCACAATTGAAAAAAATGTTGGCGAATAACCAAGCTCGTGACACGTCAAGTAAAGATGAAACTTTCTAATCGAAGCGGGAGCTGATAGACCAAATGTGCTCCTCCAAGTGCGCAGGTGATAATGTGCATCTCTCTTTTCTTCTGCCATCTACATTTTTACCCCCTTTATCTCTCTCACTTAGCTTAGGGTATCAAACATGACATATGTCTGGTTAACTTCCCCGCCTTTTCTTGCTTCACCTTTCTCTGCTATAGCTGAAGAATTTTAAGCCATGCATGAAGGTATGCCAGTTTCAGCACAGCGACAAAAGTGATCATATTGATGCTTTGTACAGCTAGCTACATGTTGCCAAATGTCTAGTTCTGTAGGTGCATGTGGGCTGAAGAGGTAATTTTATTAAAACTAGGTTATTAGAACGCATCAAAACATGAGAAAGTGATTGAATTGGCTTAAAAGGTTTATTACAGATGATTAGTTTTCAACTTACAATATGTATGACACTTTTTTTTTTGTCTTGGATGGTGTCTTACGTGCTACAGAAAATTATCTAAAACTTCGTGAGACGAAAGCGACATAAAAATGCACCAAAATTCGTTCAGGACTATAGTTTACTATCTGTATTCATTAGAATAACTTTTCTTTCTAGTTGACATCATCACTTCTAGCGGATTTCTATCTAATTTTGCTAATTGTGGCACGTACAAATACGGCAGCTAATTTATTGGAAAACGGCACGTAAAATACGCATGTGATCGACGCATCATCGAGGCCCTATTTGTGTACACTCGCAAGTACCGAGTTTTTCGCTAAGTTATTGCACCGTCCCCACCGAAATATGTAAGTCATAAGAGCTTCCCTTAGTTTCCGACCATGTCTCGTTCTGACTCGCGCTGCGTCTCATTCACTCCCATGAATTGCTGCGAAAGAAGACTGTGATGTCTCGTATTTATTTGTTTAACTCGTGTGTCTCTTCCAAGCAGCTATTACATCCCGTTTTCCGAACACCCCTCCCCCCCCCCCCACACACACACAGTCACACACACACACACGCACACACACACACACACACACACCACACACACACACGCACACACACACACACACACACACACACACCACACACACACACACACACACACACACACACACACAACACACACACACACACACACACACACACACACACACACACACACACACACACACACAAACGCGCGCACAAAGAGGGCCTGCGCGACAGCGATGGCCCGAGGAACGAGCTTTGTGGCGGCGCAGCTTGACACCACCAAGGAGGATTTAAAAGTTTTTTTATCCTCCTTGGACACTTTCTGATTGATTATCGGCGTGGGCGTGCATTGTCCCGCATCTCCAGTTTTTACACTATACCAAGTTTATAGCTGTGGTTATTTCAGTAACGCCTTCATCCGCGATAACTTCTTCGGGCATGTTGCTGTCGTCATCGGTCTTTCTTGAAGGGCAGCTAGTATGACTGCAAGGGCTTGTCTCTACACATTGTAGCGAGGACAGTAGCAGGATGTGCTGTAATATCTCTTCGCTACCACAGTAAAGTTCTAGCCTTAGCCATTTTACTGTAGATGTCTATTTCGCGGCTGCAGTAACATAAAGTTAAGGCTACAGATAATATCCGGGATGTGCATACGTAATCGCATGCGGGAACCCCTCACGATGTCCACATACAGTTATTCATCTTAAACCACTCCATTAGCCATGGATCAAGCATACCAAGCGCGTCGTGCTGACGTCATTACGCAAAATCGCTAACGCAATAAGTACATCTCAACCACGCTGGTAACCTTTACCAAACCACGCTGCATGGCGATTTGACTGCGCAACACCAGTACCCATACGTCCAATGCGCTCTATGGTTTCAGACGGGTAACTGCTAAGCGCTGCTACCTAGACGTTTATAACATAAGCTTAGTGATCGCTTACCAAACGTACCTGCACGAGAACATACAGCATGGCTGAAGCGTATAGTAAATAGTTACGTCAGAAGCAGGAAAACTGGTTAGTAGTCTCAGTTCTTCGAATCACTGCCTCCCGTGGCCACTACTAGCGATCATGCTCGTTAGCGCGATCAAAAACGTGGAATGCGTCACGTGAGATCTCCCCCACGCTACGCAAACAGCGTGCTGACGGCAGGCGTGTAACGCGGTTACGGAAGCATGAAGTTAATTGCTTGGCCACTCCGTGATCTTCATTGCGGCATTAGTCTTCTTACCTTTTCACTCACGAGCGCACGATACGAAGAGGAACGCGTGCACGACTGCCGCGAATAGTTGGGTCTTGGCCAACAGAGAGGGAAGAATGACCTTTTGAGGTTCTCAAGAGGTTTACCTTCTCTTCTCAGGTGAATCCCCAAGCATCGCTTGTGCGTCACTCGTTTGAACCGGAAGTGAGGTGCTTGACAGGGCGCCCACTATTGCTCAGCGTGGATTCCCACTATGTACACGATCGCGCGTGTTTGTTTTCTACCGCACATTTGCTCGGACGGTGAAGTTACTCAGTGTGGGCCGCTCCAAGGGCAACCTGGCTTTACCCCCGGTGTGGTGGGTACATGACGGAGACGTTATATTATAACTGTGCGTCGGTACCGGTTTTAAGAGATAGAGTTCATGATTGGCGCTATTACTGGTTTTTGTGCATGTGTCCTCTTGACGGTGGTGACTTGTGACACTACAAAAAGGCACTTTCTTCAAATAAATCTCATTTGGTATTGTGCGGTGCTCGTCCTGTTGTTCCGTATTGCGTGCTGATTTGTCTCATGAATGACAGAGAGTAATGCGATCACAGCGAGGAGTACAAGTTCAGCTGTGTGCAGTTTGTCCCACAGAGTTCAGATACACAGGTTACTGGATAAAAGGCAGTCTCCCTCAGGGCACATTTCGATGGAGAAGAATTGACAGAACACTCGTTCACTTGGTGAAACCGACAGACATTGAGGCCGAGGAACGCATAGGAGACATAATTTGTAGTTTAGATAGGTGTAGTGAAATAATAATGATATAATGGAAAAAATTACGATATATATATATATATATATATATATATATATATATATATATATATATATATATATATATATATATATATATATATATATATATATATATATATAAAGAAAGGCAGGGAGGTTTACCGGTATGGAAATTAAAGTGCATCATAAATCAGTCTACTGCCTGCGTATAATGTACTATGCTTAGCACGGTACATTGTACATTTTAGCATAGTACGTTGTACTATGCTTACTAGCATGATGCATAGTATTTTTGTACTATGCATCACGCCAGTAAGCTCCACTAACCCCTAACAAGTTCGACGATTGCAATTTTTCGTTCTTGCTTTGTGCCGTCGCAGATATGACTGCCATACGGCCGAAGATGGCCGCAGGTAACTTCGAGGCAGGCATTAAAGATAGTTGCAGTGATTTTTATCAGCAAACAAGCCTGCCTTGAAAAGCCTCGTCGTGACCACGGTTTGGTCAAGGCCTCCTAGTAAGTGATCCGGTATAAACTAGAGGCAGCGGATTAGTTCGATCAAGTTCCGAAAAGCCGAGTAAGTAGCGTCCACTTTCCAGCTATGCAGCCAACTTCTGTACCTCTGTACGTACGTCATAGGCAACCCGGAGTATGCCTCCGATGTTGCTTCTCGAGCCCATCAATGGTGAACCATGCAGGGCATACATGCGAATTCCGCACACATCCTCGTTTATCGCCAGCCTTGACAGAAATACCATGTACACGGTAGTCAAGTGCGAGGCATCTTAATTTACGGCAACCCAGCCTTCTGAACGCTAAGTGGTGGACCGAAACACTATTTCCATCGTTGACAACTACGTCGTGAAGCGTATACATCCGTTGCGTATGTTACCTGGCGCTAAAACAAGATGACAGACCTCTTGCAGTAAACTATCCGTAATTACAACTCTTTGTGCTCGTCGTTGTAATGGAGTGAGATTAACAAAAAGGCAACAAGCAGTGGCAACCGGCGAGAGAAACAAGATTATAAGGAAAAGAAAGCTGGAAGAGAACGTCATTATACTCGGAACGTCTACGGTCAAGGAAACAAACAAACTGACCTGCACGCACTCTAGTGAACGGATCTGTTATATTCCACGGTGTTCAATAGTGCTACGAGCTCTCACGTTCTTAAGGAAGGGCTGCTCTTCCCCGTCAAGGTAGCGGTTGACACGCGTAGTAGGTATTCAGGGTCAGTCCCATCGCTAAGCCAACTTTAATGGGCGTAAATACGGACGCTCCTTCTTATACGGGTGCACCGTGGGCGGCAGGGAGAGAGCTCGTGATCGCCACTGAGGCTCTTAATGTCGAAGCACCGGAATCTCGCCCCCGTGTTTCTCAGGCGCGACGCTCACGTTCTCGTCGCGGCGGGGACCCACCGGAGGAAATCGTGCGGTCGTATGTGAATGTCGATTGACGAGCGCACACGACATGCGAGTCGTCGGAGGTCCGTTTATCGACTCAACAAGGATGTGTCCTTCGGCAGCCACGGACACTTTTACTTTCTGTCCGGGTCGAAGGGCTTAATATCTCGTAAAACCCGCACAGCCATCCCGTTTATAGGAATGAACCACGTGTAGTACAGACAGCGAGTTTAACTTATAGGCTTTACTGTAGAGGATACAAGAGATTATTTGAAGCAATAACACTTTATTTTTCTTCCGAAGACTCCATGGAGTACACTGAGACTACACTGAGACTACCACGCACGACACAATGCGCGGCCGGGGCATGGCATTGTGCCGTGCACAATGCCATGCCCCGTTCTATGCTTTGACAATAAGCTCATTTCCCCAAAAAAGGGGGGAGGGAGGGGGGATGCACAAAATGCTTTGTACACTGATATCTGACAGCTCAAGCGTACATGCCTGCTATATTACTCCGTCCTAGTCTGGTAGATAACACCCGTAAATAAGGAGCATTTAAGAATGGTCTCCTTTGCTTGAACTACTTAAAGTCGATACAGGTTGTTGCAGCTAATCAGAAGCAAACGTTTGAAATGGGTGATACAACCTATAGTGTACGTGACAAACCGATATCGCAGCACATAAACATGAAGAAAAAGGCCGATTCATGAATGCCGGAGCTGTCCTCGGTGTGATATAGGCGTGCCATGGTCCAGAGCATTTTCTTTAGGCAAATAATTTCCTCGGCACGAGCAGCTCACATTTACACTTGCGACCACAGTATCATAACCTGACGTTATAAGAATAGTTCGCGTGACCGAGAAGGACATCGACAGGCATCTGTGTTGTTTTCATACGTCTTATGTTGCACCATTCTCAACCTAAATTCACGAACCAACCTTAGTGTCGTGGGCCTCCACGAAAGAAATCGACTGTCCTTGCATTTTGCTGGTAAAAAAAAAAACACGTAAATTTTGCACACGTCAAGAAGCGCCTGCCCTGAAAGTGTGAACCGACCCGCACAAGGGAAAGGCGCTTTGGGCTCTCCGACACCTGCATTACGTTGTGCGTGCGTCATGCCTAAAGTATACCTCAGTAGCACATATTTGCCATGGATAAAAACAAGCTTCGGTCGGGGAGCCCCTTCGGGCAAATTAGCCGCTCGATAAGGATTGATAAGGATCGATAAGGCTCGACAAGGATTCATGCAGCAAACTCATGGAGCATATTATTTCCAACTATCTGGTCGACTTTTTAAATTCCCGCAATATTTTAACACCCTTCCAGCATGCTTTCCGTAAGGGCCTATCTACTACCACTCAACTCGTTTCTATTGTGCATACCTTTTCTTCAGTTCTCGACAAGTCCGGCCAAGTTGACGCAGTATTCCTAGATCTAAGCAAAGCATTCGACAGGGTTTCGCATTCAGGTCTTCTCTATAAACTTAATACACTTAATGTCCCGCATCTTCTAATAAAGTGGATTGCCTCATACCTTGAACATAGAAAACAATTTGTTGATGTCGAAGGTCACGTTTCAGATCTTGGATCAGTTAATTCCGGAGTGCCTCAGGGAAGTGTCCTGGGGCCTTTATTATTTCTGGTATATATAAACGACATAACCTCTTGTGTGCACAAAAGCGTTGCTATTCGTTTATTTGCGGACGACTGTCTTCTGTACAGAGCTGTTGAATCAACTAATGACCAAATTACCCTCAACGACAGCCTAAATTTAATATCTAATTGGTGCGACATTTGGGGAATGAAGCTTAACCAAACTAAAACGGTGCACATGTGCATAACTAATAAAAAATGTCCTCTTATGTTCAATTACTCTGTAAAGGGAGTCGAAATTTCTCAAACCAATAGCTTTAAATATCTCGGCTTAACATTTACAAATAATCTAACCTGGTCAATGCATATCGACAAAATCTGTGCATCAACTCGGCGTAAGCTCGGCCTCTTACGTCACAAACTAAAAAAATCCCCCTCCCATGTTAAACTTCTTGCATATAACACGCTAATCAGGCCTCGTCTTGAATACGCGTGTATCGTTTGGGACCCGTTCACTAAAAAAAACATTAACAAACTTGAACAAATTCAGAGGCTGGCTGTACGGTTCATATATAATCGTTACCGCCGACATGACTCGCCTACCTCTTTAATGCAAACAAACAATATCATGACCTTACAGAGCCGCCGTAAAATAACAAGACTAAAATTTCTTTATCAGCTTTGGAACCGTAAACTTGCACTCGACCCCGCTCCTTAACTAAACCTTTTGCCCCATAGACCAACCAGGAACTTTCACCCTTTTAAATTTAACTCGATTTTTGCACGCACAAACAAATTCAAACATTCCTTTTTCCCACGCACCATAAGTGATCGGAATGCCTTACCACCTGAAACCTTCTTATCAAATAATGTTCTTCAGTTGTTTAACCAGCTCGCAAAATAAATACGGTGCCTTTAACCTGTGATTGGTTTCCCATATCTAGTTGTGTAAAATCTGTGCTACGCTACTGTTATGATCATTGCTGCCTTGCTTCGTTTTTTTTTCTTTTTTTCTGTTTTGGTTTTTACCTTTTTATGTGCCATATGTCTGAAATATGCACCGATTAGTCCTCTCCTGTTCTCTGGTGTTTTCTTTGATTCTTCATTGCTTATTTCTTCTTGCTCTCAATTTGTATTTCTTTTTTTGTTTAAAACTGGTTTTCATCATTGATATACAAACAAACCACTCCTGCTTGGACCACCCTAGGCCTGCAGTATTGTATAAATAAATAAATAAAATAAAAATTGCGAAAAGGAAGCGCCTGCGAATGTCGGCTTCACTAAACGTGCAGTGCTATATCATAGGAACGACACAAAGTGCTGAGACAAACCATAAAAAATGAAAGGAAGCTATATCGCGGTGCGCCAAGCACCAGTTTTCGAGGAAGTCATGAATGAAGGTACTCCGAAGAGTCAGGATGCAGCTTAAAAGGACGCAATGCAAGAATTGCTGTCGAGTGCTCTTATAGGCAGTAGGTACCAGAGCGGGTACTGCAGCTTCAGTAGCGCTTTTGCCTCTTTCTGTGCTCGTTTAAATTCATCCACTACAGAAGAATACTCATTAATATTATTTTGTGGTGTTTACCGTCCCAAGCAGGCCAAGTAACCTGCCGGGAGACACGGTCTCTCTGTTAGATCCTATATAGGTGGGAGCCCAGCCCGCAGCAATCAGCCGGATATAAAGTTTACCTTTCTCTCCCTCTTAATGTTCCAAAATCATGATATGATTATGAGAGGCGTCATAGTGGAGGGCTTCTTAAATTTTGCACTACAGAAGCCGTGTGTAGGCTACAGAAGCCTTTGAAGCCGTGTGTAATTTCGTTCAAACTACTAAACGAGTACCATTCTAGCGTTGCTTTAAAAACATTTGTAATTAAAATGAGGCAAAATCCAATTAATCTCTTCAAACTGTTCCGATCAGGTTCTTACGGCCGTCTAAAAAACGACTTCAAAAGCATGTTACCTGCAGTCTTAATGTGATATAGTACGTATCATAGCCATTTCATTTCTTTAATTAAAA